>JANAVB010038220.1:431663-497993 GCA_029216955.1 Iris pallida | reverse complement strand
AGCGAGCCACGTTCCAACACTTAATCCGTCTAGCCAGCTAAGAGGGACTGCAACAGTCTCAACTCTCTTGATCTCTAACACAAGTCACGGTCCAACATTCTGATCCCATCCAACAAGCCAACCAAATGACTCGCGCGGAGCGGGGCATTACACTATCTACTATCCTCTGGGAGGTAATTCATGCCTCCTAGCTGCTCGTAAAATAGCATCAAATGTCTGGTGCTCAAACTGCTCCACTGCTAGAATGATCTCTAGGTGGAGTCCCTACTGGAATCGCTGCACTCAGTCCAATTCAGTTGCCACCAAGGTGGGAGCAAACCGACTAGCCTGAAAGCTCGGCCGATATATCGACCGTCCTTCCCATCTGCTTGAGATTGCTGAATCTGGTCTGCAGATCATACCAACTACTGTATCAAAATACTTCGTCTAAACTTGTCGCTGAATATCGCACACAAGACATGCGTCACCAAACCAACTGCTACGTCCACCAGTTGTGGGCTAAGTCCAATAACTGTAGGCGCACAACGGCCACCTTCTCTTCCTCTGGAATCCGAGCTGCCTCCAGAATAACCTCTATATCTTGTAGCCAAGCGTCGACAGCAATAGCATCTCACTGCCGTCAGAGAAGGGAGGGTTCAGGCACTTGAAGCTGTTGGCTGCACTGTTCCTTGGTAACCAACTCTGTCCATGGCATCTTGTACTGTCTGCTGCAGAGCATCACCTCGACGATCTTGTGACGCAAGCAGTCTCGAATGAGTCCCATCAGGGTTCTACTGTCAGGCTCTGCAGGCTAGCTGGCTGGACTGGTGCTCTGGATCCCCGGAAGGCATGACTCGGGATGCTGCTCTAGAGTGCTGGGCTTGATCCCTATGTTATTGCTGGTTCACTGGAGGTGCTCTACCTTGCTGATCGGTAGGACCAGGAACAATGCCACTGAAGATAATGACATGGGGAACAATAAGGACCATGGATAGATCAAGGATAAAGCACCTTATCAGTCAAGATCCAGGAAGATTAGAAAGCACGAGTAGAGATCAAGGGCGAATGCTGATTGAGACATCTATTCAGTAAAACCCTCACACATCTTGATTTTCAAGACCTGTATGGACCACTACTTAAACCATGTCACGCCCCAGAACCAGAATACTGAAGAGCGGAGGACAGATACAGCCGGGTACATACATTGAAGTGCAACCCACCTCGCAATATGGTCATGGCTGTCTAGATGCATGAGGGTTTATCTATAAGCCAACAGTCCCTTATGGTCAAGAACAAGCCTAGTATCTCTCAATCTCAAGCAAGCAAGTAAATATTATAAGATATTAGATCATCAGACATACAAAGTAAGGCATCCCAAACATTACATATTCAGATGATCATAAGCTAGTCATACAAATACGAAGACTAGCAAGAGTTTAAGTCTACATATCAACCCTAGGATTTGTCAATCATATTACAGCCCTTAGACAGACAGAAAGTAAGTTTCAACACGAGCTAACCTTGCTCGCGGCTAAACGCCTCAAATTTTTTTTTTTACAATTGAGTGAGAGAGAAAAGAAGAAACCCACTCATTGCTAGGGTTACGCTTGGTGTTCACCATCTGGCTGGAAAGCGGGTAGATCCTCGGGTGCTACTCCGAAATTTGGCCTTACAAAAATAGCTGGATCAGAACCCAGAAGAGCAAGTGCCACAAGGGAGGCTTCACTTAAGAACTAAAACCAGCATATTAGAACATAGAGACATAAATAATAACAAGAATACATGAGTTAGAAAATAGGATGATAAATGATAAGATAACTAAGAAGCTATTCTGGAAACCAAGTTACAACCCGTAAACCAAACAAGGACCGGGGTTGTAACTCTTCACCTGAACAGAACTTAGTCTTTAACCATTTATCGACAAGAGTAAAACATAAACAATAATGCACTGAAGTAACCATATACTGGCACTGTCTGACAAGACTAGACTCCATCCCATCACGGCCAAGCAAGAGTACGACTTGATACTTTAACTAACTAGGGTTGTCACAAGCCTAGTTATTAGCAAGATGTAATAAGATGTTCCTACAGTCAAAGTCCTGCAGCTATCCAGGTTATCCAGACGAGATGATTTATTAGAGTTACAAGAGTTATCAAGATTACTGGTGTACTTAGTACTTATCATTTCAAGAAGTGCCCCACATGAAAGTACGCTGGAAGTGTGCCTACTCGTCGGCAGACTACAAGTCCACAGGTGTGGCCGAGATAACGGAATCGCCTGTAACTGGAAAATCTCTCTATATGAACTACTTGATCAATCTAGTCATTAACCTAGTCAGATTCAGTATGAATCCCTGACCGTGGTACCCAGAATCCATGTCCTAGACATGATGCAAGACGAGACATGTAGCTTGTACAGGCACAATCAAGAAAATTCAACCACGGTGTCAAGATAATAGTTACTTAGCAAGTCAGGGTAGTTGTCGCAACAACACTTTCAAGATTTTATCCGTCATGCCAGTTACTTGTTACTTATCAAGATTACTTGTCAGGAGTGCACCTCGACGGACCACTATCAAGCTTATACATGTCATATATCAGGTTTACTTGTTAATTGTCAAGAGTGCGCCTCGACGGGCCACTATCAAGATTATCAAGAAGGGTTCATGCCATCATGTCGTGTTCATGTCAAGAGTTATCAAGTTATCACATGCATATAACAAAACACATAAACAGTTGCAAGAACAAGGAAGGTGCAGGGAGGTAGACGCATCACAAGGGGCGCCTAAACATGGATGGGCGCCTAGGCAAGCATGGACGCCTGGGCCAAAATGGCGCATGGCCGAGTCTAGGCGCATGGTTAGACTGGGCGCATGGCCAGGGGCGCTAGATCATCGTGGGCGTCGGGGCCAATATGGGCGCCTGGGCCTTGATAACCAGATGGGAGGGGCGCATCACACTGGGCGCCTAAGCACCCGTGAGTGCAAGGGACATGGGTCGCCAGAGCGCGCAGGATGCCTGGGCCAGACTGGGCGTATCACATTGGCGCCTAAGCATCGTTAGCGCAAGGGACAGGGGCGCCTGATCATGTCGGGGCGCCTAGACCAGGGGAGGCGCCAAGGCCAAACTTGGGCGCCTGGACTAACATGGCGTCGACACACTATTTTTCTTCTCCAAACAGCAGCCAAGCTCCATGGGAACCCGAAAACTTCAAATGAGCATAACTTGCTCAAAAGAAGTTCGAATCGGGACTTCCAAGGGTCTAAACTGTACAAAACGAGATTTTCTACAGTCTGAGACGAATGGTTTTAGGAAATACCAAGCTGTACTAGATCAAAACCAAGAAAATAATAAAAACTCATAACTTAGATCTACACAAATCCATCCACCAAAATAAAAATGCTAAGCTCTAAGGAGGCTTAGAATCTAGTAGAGAAGAGAATGGAACAATAAAAGGGAAGATCCTTCATGAAGCAAGATTGCACTTGCCTAAGGGTTCCTGGTGGGTGGGAGGAGTTATGAGGAAGAAAAAGAAGAAATAAATAAATGAGAAGAGTTATGAAGAGAGAGAAAGGGGTTGACTTATATAGCAACCCTTCTCTTCTCAAACCATAATAAACCAAGCCAAGCCAAGAGTGCCATGATGAACCAAACCAAAATAAACCAAGATAAACCAAGTCAAGCTTAAGACTAAACCAGGATTAGGCTAAACAGGACAAGTCAAAACATGGGTCACCTGTACGTCATAAATCTGTACACGTATACTGAAAATACGTATAACGAAAAACGGGAGTGACAGTGTGAACACGACATTCTTTGTGAAGCAATCTCGGTTAACTTTCTGGCCGACAAAACCCTAAAATATATTTTGGCAGTCCTCGACAGCAAGTCCATTTTAGGACTGTCCAAATTTCTTGCAGTCCTGGTAGTGGATAGGACTGCCAGAAATTTTGGCAGTCCTGACCGTCTAAAAAATCTATTTTAGGTATAAATATATTTTAGATAAGTCTTTCAATTTTGTTTATTTCAAAATAAACCTATTTTAGAGATAAGTCTCTCAATTATCTACTCGGTTTAAAAAAAAAAATCTATCAATTTTAAATCTATCTTATAGATAAATCTAATTTTGGCCGTCCTATTTTAAGATAAGTCTATCAATTTAAAATCTATTTTAAAAAACAAATTTTTTCTATTTATTTAAAATCGATCTATTTAAAATCTATTTAAAAAACTCAAAATTTTAAATCTATTTCAGGACTGCCACAATTTCTGGCAGTCCTTAATACTTCTACGATGTCAGAAATTGTGGCAGTCCTGAAATGCACTTGTTGTACATCAGGACTGCCATAATTTCTGGCAGTCCTTAATACTTATAGGACTGCCAGAAATTGTGGCAGTCCTGGAATGCACTTGTTGTACATCAGGACTGCTACAAATTCTAGCAGTCCTATCAGTATTTAGGCCAGAAACTATGACAGTCTTAAGTCGACTTGGCCGAATGTTGTTAGGATTTACTTCAATCATGAAATTGGTTATAAATAATTAAAATAAATATTACATTGTATGTTTTCATCATGATAATTTATACTTGGATTTTGGAAATAAACATTACAAGAAGAATATGAGAAGGAAACTAGGATTTTGGGAAGATAGTCTTTGGATGCCATCGAAATTGGGAATGAGAGCTTGGGAAATGAGTTAAGATGAAGAAGAAGATGTAGCTTGGAGATGAGGAAAATGGTGAAGAAGAAGAAGAAGAAAGTTAGGGTTTTAGAAGAGAGAGTAAAATTTGAAACGAAGTTCAAAATTTGGATTTAGGGATGTGTGGGGTTGGAATAGTCCAATGAGTAAGAAAATGATATATCCTAATTACTTCTCCCTCAAATCTGGACTAACTCTAATCATAATGTGTCCTGATCAATTTTTGATGTCTCCCGTCCTAACTCAAATCCGAACAAGAACCCGAACATATGGGACATATCTCCCAAGTCAATCACGTGACTGACAAACAATGTATCATAATATAATAAAATAAAGTCCGAGCTCTCTAGCCTAGTGGTATTAGAGCGGACATCCGGAGGGGCCGGCAAGGTTCGAGCCTCCCAATTGTGTGTGTGCGTGTGATTTCAAAAAAAAAAATATATATATATATAATAAAATAAATAAATAAAAAGAACAAATAAAAACAGTACTCAGACAAAAATATTAAGAATAATATTGTGACAAAAATAAAGCATTTTTTGTCCTTCCAGAATCTAGACGAGAAGCGTTTTCTCGCTCCCGCCTTATCCGGCGGTGATGTCATGATAGCAGCAGCAGCAGCGTTGTTAGGATGGCGTGCTCTTTCTGCCACTTCTCGCTCCATAATATCAGTTACAGGTGTTGTTACGAAAATGGTTGTCCTTCCTACTTCTCCTCCTCTTTTCCTCGGATCAGCAGCAGCAGCCCTACAAGAACAAGAACAGGAACAAGCAGAGCTCCACACGTGTCCTCCTCCTCCGCCAATCCCAATTTCACAGGTACTGTTACCACTTCTTCTTATTTTCCCCCAATTTTTCTTTCCTTTCCTTTTGTATTTATTTATTAGGTTAGCTAGGGTTTCTGACCAAATTTGGGGACGGATTCTATATACAACCCATAAGAACCCGGACACTGCACCCAAACTTTAGAGACATATTTATACTATTATTCCAATATATGCCCTCGCAGGTTTTCTATACTATACTGGGCAGAGTGTATGATTTTGAAAATTAAATAAAATATGGTTAGAAATAGCATGGGAGACAGAGAGATGAATCCCGGGTGGGGCGGCTCCGGCGGCCACGGCGAAGCTAACCTTCTACTACCACGCTAAAACCCTACGGTTGTGGCGGCGAGGGAGGGTCTGAGGTTCATATATTTCATATTACTCCATTTTATGGGTAGATAGTTGGACCTTTGTAGCGGTACAACTCACTAAAATCCACTGAAAATTAACAGGCCAGACGGAAATCTTAAGACGGGTAACTCTGATACCATGATAAGGTCCAGACGACTACGACAAGATTATGGAGTTTTACTTTTACCGACGAGGGTTGAGGTTTTATTTATTGACACTTGATCCTCACTAGCGTAGGGATACGTGCATGCGGAAGCAGGGACCGGACCTTGACAAAGAAGACATGAACCATAGACTTGCTATGGGACCAATCAAAGAACAATATGCAAGATATGTGGTTGCTATGGCCACCCGGACAAGTCTCAACCTTTTATTGAAAAAGGTTGCAAAGCTCATTCTCGACTGTCAAAACATAATCAAAACACTGATTCCAATCTAACATCTGCCCAGACCCCAAAATTCATCGGATTTCCTATAAAAAAGTTACGGAAAAATAACTTGCACTAACCGGATTTCTGGTCTACCAATTCACCATATATTTCCACATAAATTCGGTCGAATTTCCCGTGGTTCCTGGCTATTGACTCCCGCGACCAATCTTGATTGATTTATTCCTCTTATAAGGTTGGATTCGTAACAAACTCCCCCTCCAATCTGATAAGAGTGTGTTGGTCCATGACTCAATCTGACTCCATACCGTCGCCTTGAGATAAAATTTATGCTCCTTGCTGTCATCAATCTCATATTCCCTAGGCCGCTCCACGTTACATGTCATTCCTGCTGCTCGACCTCCAAGCCGCTAAATCAATAGGATCTCCTCGAGATCAATGACTCGTGCAAGACTGAATTCCCTCACCACCAACCTTACAACGAGTTTTGGTGGTGTTCTCCCAACTTCTGTCGTCGACCGAAACATGCTCTTGTTCCAAATAGCTTTCTCCCCCTTGATTGGCCAGGTCAAGCGAATGGTGTGACTCCCATGCGGTTCAAGATTTTGAACATGTTGACCATTATGTCTGTCATAAAAGCTCCTCTGATCCGTTTTCTCAAGCATAGTAAGTCTATGCGCGATACACATCGTCGAAGGTCCATAACTCTTTTTGAACTGTGCAAATCGAGATGTATTCGCCATTTTTTTTAGTCGACTGCTCCCCATGATCAACTTTCAGACGTCGAATTGTTGAAACCGTCGTCGTTCAAATAAGCTCCTATATCTCTTCCAACGCCAACACAAATTTGTATAGCAACTCCTACATGAAGATTGACTAGTTGTCGAAGTACCGACAATATGATCCTCAAGATTCGATATACCTCCTTCGTTGTTACTACCAAATCCTCCTTCCTCAAGTTTTCTTGAAGGTCTTCCTCGACAGTCTCCCTTCGATCACCAACAAACTGTCGTACACCCATCTAGCCCTAATTCGATATCTGTAACTCATCCGTACGATTCAGCTACTTGAGCATATATGTGTCGCAATACATAACCCCTCGATCCAGCAGTTGGAAAACCTTCGCAACCATCCGACCCTTCTCCCCAAACATGCTGCTGTAGCTATTATCGTCCAACTTTCTAACCTACAAGAAGTAAGAAATACAATAGAGATCGCTAAAATCCCAACCCCTTACAAGGATTCTCTCACCTAGTAATGGTTGTCCCCCGACACGACGGTGACGATCTTGAATCCGACGGAGTAGACGTAACTCCTTCAAAACCATTTCTCCTTCTTGAACTGGAAGAACGTAAGAGCCTAAACCTATTAGATGGTGATAGAATCTCCTTGAACCCTAATGAACAACACACATTCAAATCTCCCTTAACTACCTATTTATAGGAGTTAATAATCCCTTATTATGATTAGGAACCCTGACTTAAGCCTTAAGTCAGTCCATAACCCATATGGATTGTCAAAACATGATCGAAACACTGAACCCGAACTGTCCTCTTCCCAAACCCTGGAATCTGTCGGATTTCCTATCATAAAGTTCCAGAAAAACCACTTGCACTAACCGGATATCCGACCGGATTCCGGCGGAAATCCAATCGGATTTCCGATGGTCCCCGGCTGTCGACTCTTGCGACCAATCCAGACTTCTCCATAGCCTCGTCTAAGGCTGGATTCCCAACACTAGCAACAATCGTGAAGCACCTCTTTAATGAAACAAGGGGAAGATTTTCCCACCTTTGCCCTAAAAAAGAAAACAAAATGGTGCACTTGTTGATAACAATGGTGTAACTGACTGATAGACCTAACGCCATTTTTTTTTCCTGTTTACCTGAATGGTGTAATTGACTAAAGGACCTTTCTATAGGTCTAAATTCTTGTATTTTCTTTATCAACCTCTATTTTTACAGTTGTGGTCATCTGGAACTATCATTTGGTTTTCACTCCTGATTTAGTATGCTTGTTCCATGGTCTTAAGATGACGAAGCTAATAGCTTTGGAGTTACTCCTGTTATGCAATCATGTTTATGTTTTATGACACTGATGCATTTAATAATTCATCGTTTACATAGAAAACAACTATGCTCGCACATTTCAGTGGCACAAGGAGAAGGTTACTAATCTTAATGACTTAAGTGCTAATGAATTTGGTTTTCTTTATCTGCACGGAGAAACTTCCTCACTTTTCACCAAGGTTTGCAGTATCGGAGTAGGTATCGGGATTAGGCCCTTCCGATGAGTATCGGGATCGGCTCTATCGGCAGTATCTATGGTTTCATATCGGAGTATTGGAATTTTTGGTATCGGAAAACAAATAATTATTAATGAATTGTTAAAATTTTACAAGACATACATTTAGACATAATTTTAAGTACTTTCTGTATTTTTTCTTATTAGTTTTGAAATTGAATGGAATTTTACCTGCGATAAATAAGTTTTCTTCTTTTACATACTTTTGCAACCTTACTATGCTTTTACATCCTTGCTGATTGATCTTTTTCGTCTAATTTTCTTTGCCGAATTGACTAGAAAAGAGACCCCCCAATGTCTGTGTCGGTCAGTATTGGTATCGGATCGGGACATGACAAACCGTATCGATATCATCCATATCGGATCGGTATCGGCCGATATTGCAAACTATGTTTTTCACTTTACCTGAGTCTTTCTGTTACTCACCAACTTAACAATGGCATAGAAAATTACCTCACTTTTCATGCCACATACTTACTCTCATTTAGTATGCCTATTAATTTCAGGATTCACAAATCAGAGATGATAACTTCCATGTTCTTGTTTACACTATTCCTTTATCAATCTTAGGTGGCGTTTGGATGAATGTTTTGTATTTCTAGGAATCCACTTTCCTTTCATTTCCCATGGGAAAGGAATTGATCATTCTCATATCCATGTTTACTGTTTAGTTAGTTTGGGAATATGTAGCCCGAAAAATTCATTTTTTCACTCATGTTTGGTTCAGACAAAAATAGGAATCTTAATTTGTTTAGTTTTCCATAAATACCCTTGTATTAATTTCATGATGCTATTTTACTTGAATTCAGTTGGCGTCATTCAGGGTATTATTGTTAAAAAAAAGTAATTAATGCACCCAACCAACATTCACAGGAAACCAAAAATATTCCCAAGGGAGATCTTGGGTTTTACTTTCCCACGTATGTGGGAAACTGAAGCCCCCCCATATTTTCTCCCAATTCCCAATCTCAGACTTACCAAACATGGGTAAGGAACCCAAAATCCATTCACAAGCATCTAAAACTTGAACCAAACAGGACCTTAAGGTTTCACCTAGCTTTATAACCTCAATGTCGTGACAAGAGCTAATAATTTAAAACTACTTTTTGATGTGGTGATTTAACAAACCTCTTTAATGGAATAATGGCAGCTAATTAACATTTATGCAATTCCATTACTTGTTATATTTATGTATAGCACTTACGATGTGTTAAAAACAGTCCTTATCATGTACATCTATATTTCTGAGTGTAGAGGACTTCTTTGTGCAGGCCTGAACTCTGGTGGCACTGACCTGAGTTTTCGATTTCAAATAATGAGTACTGCGGACAGAAGTTCGATCACACCTATGGATGTGTCTAAGCTCAATCAGGGGCCTGACCATCTCCTTGTTCTTGTTCATGGCATAATGTCTAGGTAATTACCATTTTTATAACCAGTCTGGAGTATATGTTTCAACTGATAGTAAGAATGAACAAGACCAATACCTCTGTATATCTCTGCTATTTAAAAGACAGAGGCATGTGCAACAGATGTTATCTTGACTTCTTTTCTCTTCTTCAAAATGTCTTCCAGTTTGCAAGTTGCACTTGCATTCGTCTTGCCCTAATTCTAGTGTCTGCATGCATGTGTTGTGTGTCCATGATCTGAACTTGAGCTGCTCGTGAGCAACTTGTTCATTTGGCACCATATTGACATTAGTTGATTGTAGCCACAAAACTTGCTCAATTCTTGTTTGGAGCTTTCTTGATGTTAAAGCAAGCTCCATACTTGATTCCATTCTAAAGGGAAGAGCTTGGATGGCGATGAGAATCTATAGTGATGATATTCTTTCAGAACTTTGGAGGGCTGAACTTTATCCATTTTTATATGTTGTTACATGCAATATTATCAGAGAGTATAGCGACATGTTTCTCAATTTTACAGAGTTAATATACTTATAAGTTCTACGGAACTCTGTCTTGATTACTCAACCATGATTCACAACATTCTACCAAATAATGAAATGTTTTATGCCTGAGATCTCGAGGCTTGGCCTTTCCACAATGTTTTTTATGCACGGAGATATATGGTATCTGATTAAAAATGCTTAAAAATCTTTGGTTGCTTTTTGAATCTGCTGTATTTTTCAGGTTACACAATATGTTGAACTCAACAAAACTTTTAAACATTAATCTTCTTCTTTCTACTCTTGTTTTGGGAATTACAGTTATACACTTAAAACCAGGATCACCTGGAAAAATGCTCAACCAGCTTCTTCTTTGTACTCATGTTTCCATACAAAACACACAGCTAAACCCATAGTGTGTTTGTGAAAAGATGAACTATTTCATCCACAATACATTGTTCATTGAAGTACTGTTTGTTGTAGAACATCTAAGATTAAGGTTTCTGCTTGATCTGATTTCAATTGTGCAGTCCTAGTGACTGGACCTATGCAGAGGCTGAGTTGAAAAGACAACTGAGGAGGAATTTTTTGATCTACGGTAAGCCATGTGCATTACCTTGTTTTATAGTTCGACTCTTTCATGATGTGGCAGTATGACACCATCAGTTGTATTGACATATAGCATTCTGCTCATTGAATGTCATACTAATAGTTCTAGTTCTCCAATTTATAATATTTATCAATGATACCATATTATTTATTGTTTGTTTTATCAGCAAGTTCATCAAATAGTTTTACTAAAACCTTCAGTGGAATTGATGGAGCAGGAAGGCGACTAGCAGATGAAGTACGTGGTCATAATTTATTTGCTTATAGTGCCTTTTGGGGTCTACTGTGATTTATATGCTGATTCATCCGTCTCAATCTCTACAACTAATGTGCTATTGATATTTTTTGTATAAAGGTTTTGAATTTGGTCCAAAAGACAGAAAGCTTGAAAAAGATTTCTTTCTTAGCGCATTCTCTTGGTGGCTTATTTGCTAGATATGCTATTTCCATTCTTTATTCCTCCGAAACTGGTCAGCATAACAATCTCATAGTTTGTTACTATAAATTTGTACAAGTGAGGGGTCATTTTCAAGTTATGTTAATATAGATCTGGTTTGAACTAGGTAAACTTGCTGGGTTGGAGCCAGTTAATTTTATTACCTTGGCTACTCCACATCTTGGTGTAAGAGGGAAAAATCAGGTAAGTTTTTCATGTCTATACCCTAGATGGCATGTTATATTACCTCCAGTTTCAGATAGCTTAGCTTGAATAGCTTCTATTCTTTTGCTCTAGGCTAATTTGCATTTGTATACCCTCAAGTATCAGGCTTTTGCTACCCAACTATCAAATTCTTTACAAGTTAATACCTTCCATTAAGATTAACATAAAAACCCTCAAAATTTGTACCTTTGATACCATAATCAAGTAATATTACATAAAACCCTAAATAATTTTCTCCTAATCAACATTTGTCATCTTCTTCTTCCTTCCTCCTTAACCATCTCAAACATCCTTCTCCACTACCTCCCTCCCCCCTTCCACCATCCACCCCACACAATCCGGAGTCTTCGCCCCCCCACCCCCCCCCCCCCCTTCTTCCCCTCCCCTCTCAACCAAACATCTCCCCATTTTGATGGATTCTTAAGATGATCAACCTAATAAACTCCCACAAACTTCCAAAATTATGACAATAAATAATTCAAACTCAATTTGAGTAATGAAGATGCCAAACTGAAGAAGAAGATGAACGTAAGAAGCTTAGAGAAGAAAATAAATTGATTTTTATTGATTGAATCTAAATCAAAACTCAAGTACAATTGATAAAAACCCACTTTCTCACTCATTTTTGCATTCTCCCTCCCCCTCTCTGTGAGATTTGAAAATAACGACATAAAAAATAAAAGAACCTTTACAAACTCATCAATTCCTTTTGATCATTTGCAATCATTTCACAATTGTAAGCTTGCTTATGATATGTAATGACTTTGAAACAAAATTTATAATTAACATTCATCTCCATTATCCTCCCATAGCCCATTTCCTATTCCTTTGCTTATGATATGTTTGGGTTGGTTGGGGGAAGAGAGGATCGTGGAGAGAGCAAGAAGATGAGTGGAGGAAGAAGTTGTGTTTATATTTCAATTATAAAAATAATATGGAAGGGCTTCTCTATAAAATGAAGGGTCCAAAATGTAATTAAGAAAACAGTATTAGTTCTTTTCTGCAAAAATTAGTCACAAGACAGCTAATTTTAATAAAAAATGTAACGGAAGGTATTAACTTTCAAAGAGTTTGATAGTTGAGGGTAGCAACTTGCTAATAAAAATATTTTAGGTAGCAAGTTGCAAAAGTCTGATACTTGTGGGTATTTAAAAGCAAATTAACATTTGTTCTATTATTACTTATCAATGAGTTGGATTTACATGAGTTTCAAGTTTCCACGTTTTTCTTTATGTTTTGGTCCATCTATTATGCGTATTTTCTTTATGTTTTGGTCCATCTATTATGCGTATTTATTTTCATACAATAGACGCACAGTGTCATAGAAACAATGGAACTTCTATTGTTGTAAAGACGCACATACTTCTTTAGTGAGTGTAAATGACAGAAACTACCAAGTACTGTATCCTTGATAATAGAAGGATAAATTACCTATAGCTCCTAAACATCTCCCTTTAAGAATTGGAAAACTGACCTCATTAACATATAGGTCTTGTACACCCCCTCCATAAGAGATGTTCGTTAACTTGAAAAGTCGATAATATCCCTCAAATGGCAATTGATCACCCGTTGTCTTGCAATATCACAACAAATATCTTTCTCTTGTTGATTTGCTATGCCTACTTCTAGCTAATGTAATACAAATGAAGATAGAAAAGATAGTTTTGGCTATCCATCTTAGTGGAAAGCGCTGCTGCGGTCCCCAGCCCCACACAAAAAGTCATTTTAGTTCTCTTACCTTTTTCTTAGCTATTACCTCGGATGTCGGCCAAGCCTGAAAGTCATTTATTGGGGTTGTTCAGTGGAAGCTCATGCACCTCGTGCACGTAAGCTTTGGTCTTTAGGAAAAGCAAAAATTAGGATTCACAATATTGTTCATTGATCGATCACAGAGATTCAAGAAGTAAAATAAAAATGATTCTCTGGAACCTTCCTTTCTTCAAGCATAATGAACAGAAATGTAATCTGATTGATTCCCAAAATGTTTTGTATCTTTCTCAATGTCCAACTATTCACCGAACGTGATAAGCAGATGCATAATCATATACTTCTGGAAGAATCGAAGAATTACTTTGGAATCCTACAGATAAATTCCCAGAAATATTATCAGATCGATTCCCAAAATGGCCAATGTCCCAACCTAGTTGCATGGACACGGGAAAATGGTACATGTACCCGGATCGTGCGTGTACTCATGCAACATAGGTGACTATGATTGTACCTATTAGAAAATGTTTGTATCCCATATATGTGTCTGTATTCGTGCAATTATGGGTCCCCCAACTATGCGAAATGTGAGAAGTATATGCATAATCATTTACTTCTGAAAGAAATCAGAGAATTTCTTGGGAATCCTAGAAGATCAAATTTTTTTTTCTGTGACAGCTATCAAAACCTCATATGGGTTCGAATCTTACTGAGAAGTCTGGAGGTCAAGAAATTTGAAGAAAAAACAAGATATTTCTTTTGTCGAGGGTGGATTAAGAGAAAAAGAGAGATCTACTTTATATACGTGTGCATCCCCTTTTGATTATGATTAAGCTATAAAGCAAAACAAATTGGATAACCTACACGTTCATATAATAGCAAGATATATATTAATGTATTATTGTTATATCTCCTTATGTAGCTAAAAGTTTCCTTGTTATGGATTTTCCACGGTAGTACAAATTATAATCATTAAATGCTCCTTTTCACTTCTGCCAACAAACATAGAAATATTGAATATCTGCTGCTTACTTTCTATTTTTCAGCTTCCTTTTCTCTTGGGAGTTCCTATCTTGGAAAAACTTGCTCCATCTTTAGCTCCCATATTAATTGGTCGAACTGGTCGTCAACTGTTTCTTACAGATGGTAAACCCAGCAAGCCACCCCTTCTGTTAAGGATGACATCGGACTCTGAAGATGAAAAATTTATGTAAGTTGGAGTTGCCATTCACGAAGGCAGGATTTCATTAAATTATTTCTCAAAAGCTTCAACTGTTTTATTTTGTAGATCTTCTCTTGCTGCTTTTCAGAGCCGTATTCTTTATGCCAATGTTTCCTATGATCGTATCCTTCTTCCTATCAACGTGTTTTATGGTATTTTAGCTGTCTTTTCTGCCTACTTGTTTTCTTAAGCTGCTAACAGATATGGTGGGCTGGCGCACTTCTTCAATAAGGAAGGAAAACGAACTTGTCAAGGTACTCATGCTTACTTTTAACACAGTTGAATGCTTGCATCAAATTAAGGGTAGATTACAGAAAATCTTAACAACCAGTTACTTTATTTTCTAACACTCACATACCTTAAATTTCTAGAGAATTAAACTACCCTCTGTTATGTTGAAAACCATGTCTATTAATTTCCGTCATGTGGTCATGTGCAATCGGCATTCTTAACAGGCTGCTAGAGAAGAAGATTTGAACTAGGCTTTTAGCCTAGGAATATGGATTGATGGGTTGGAGGGCCAGGATTGCACAAGGGAAAATAGAAGGCTAGGATTGAATAGGTAATCATTGGCTGCTCTCCCTAGAACATTCCTAGGATTTGCTGCCAGTTTGTCATATCCTCCTAGAATTTGGTTGCTCTTAGGGTTTGCCTATTTATTACCACTCAATTATTTATAAATGCCACTTAAAATTTATTAACACTAATTACTCTTTACCTATATTACTTACTGTTAAGAATAACAATAATTTTTATTATTCACTTATTAATCATTCCCTAATTTTTATTTCTGTTATAACTCTAATAATTATCAATATTATTATAACAATCATTATCATAATCATCATTATCATTTTTCTACTAATGAGTAATGTAATCATTCCGAAAATGATTATATTAATGATTAAATATATATATAATTATTACCGTAATGATTAATAATTTAATATCATTATTACTATAATGATTATATTAATTATTACTATAATAATTACGTCAATGATTACTATAATCATTATATAATAATTAATATAATCATTATTATAATAATTATCTTAATCATTACTATCATCATTACTATTATTAATTATTTTTATTATCATTATTATTAAAAGGTTAATTCTAAGGGATAGGGTTACGAATTTTGAAAATTATCCGAATTTCCATGTTAGCGCAATTTCAAGTCCGGTCCTAAAAATTGACCCGTGTACCGGCCCGGTCCGATTAATCTGGACTGGCTCGACCCAGTATATCTGGACATGCTGGACCTTATATCTCAGCCCACAAGAGAGGTTCAACCCGACTCGAAGCCTAGTCCTGGCCCAAGGCCTAACCTCGCCCGGGCACATGTTATATCTCATATGCCTGGTTCTTGAAACTGCCATGAACAGGAAAGATTGTATGGATTAGATTATAAGAAGTTTGAACATGTGATATCTCAAAATGGTCACCTATCAAAAATACATATTTGTTGTCTACAAATTCCCTCTTATATAACACAAACGAAAAGCTGGAGATCCTTTTTAAATATAACTTTTAGATTGTTTGCTTCTATGTTGGTTTCACGATGAAACTAAAATACTACTTGCATGCAATCTAGTCAAGTTTTACAAATATCGTACCAAATATAGCATGCTATTCATGTAGCATAAATTCATTGCTACTTAAAGACGACCAATTCAGAGATAATTCAGAAACTCGTTACCCTCACACGGCCCAGGCATATCCCACCCCAAGCACGGCCCAACCTGAAGCCCATCGTGCCTTGGGCCACATGTCGGACTGGCCTAACGTTTTACAACATAGGGTTGGCCCGGCCCGCTACAATGCATGGGCCTGATAAGCCTGCCCAGGCACGTCCCGGCCCGCCCAAATTTTGCGCCGGGTCGGCCCGACCCACTTGACAGGTCTAGGAGAATGTTCTACATGTTACACCAATTCAATGGTGAGATCAACAACCATCTTTGAAGGAGTTTGAGAATTTTTTTTCTTTACAAGAGTCTTTGGCCCCTTAAATGGAGGGAGAGGCTGATGCTCTCTTTTCTAGCAAGAAAAAAATTATAAGAAGGAGAACAAAAATGATAACAATCATTCTTCACAAAAAGTGACAAACCGAAAACGGACGAAGTGCTACCAGTGTCACAAAGTTGGACACGTCAAGAAAGATTGTCGTGTTAAATTGAAGTAGATCAATATTGCAGATAAGGAGAGCAATTTTAAAGAGGAGGATATTGATAAATGCTTCTTGGTGGAGACTACTTCGTTGAAGCTTTGGCCTCAATCAACTTTGAAGATGATTAGATCGTTGACTCCGGATGCGGACATTATCTTACGGGTGATGACTCCAAGTTTTATTTTCTCCAAAATTACAAAAGGAATGATGCTATTGTCATACCGGACAACATCGTTCATTCGGTGGATACGGTACTCTTAAACTCAATAGTGATGATACTTTTATGCTAAAGGGTGTGTACCATGTGCCCCGGATGAATTCTTTACGGTGGCAAATGCGATGGTTGGGATCATTATGTCTTGTTCAGACAGGAAGATGTGAAGTTTCTTCGCAATCTCTCATCTTTGAAGGCGGACGTCATCCACACTGACGAGATTTCGTGATTTGTTTGTTCTTTCAACGTCTTCTTATGTTGAAAAGATGAGTATAAATGATGAATCTTCTATTTGGCATGCACGATTGGGACATCTTAGCATGGATAAGTTGAGAGCTATGGTTTCAAAAAAATTGGTGAATGGGGGTTGTCTAATCTCTCTTCTTTTGGTCGTCGACAAAGTTTGTGAGGGATGTCAATTTGGAAAGGCATATCGTCCTCCATTTGACAAGTGTCTTACAAGGTGTAATTCTCCTTTGGAGTGCGTCCATAGCTACTTGATGGACCCATGTGCTAGTCCTACCTTTTCCATCTTCCGATGTATATTATTCTTTTTTGATGATTTTCAATGTTCACTTGGTGTACTTGTGAAGGAGAAATTCGAAGTCTACATAAAGTTTATGGAGTTCAAAGAAACCGTTGAAGGTGTGCTCAACTTGGAAACAAAAAAGTTGAGAAACGACAACAGGGGAAGTTCACATCTAAGAAGTTATTTTTATTTGTCTGAAGCATGACATCAAGAGAGCTCTTTTGTTCGGAGACTTTGCAACAAAACGACATCGAGGAGTGGAAGATTCGGCATCTTGTTGAGACTTGCAAGAGTTGGTTGTATGCCAAAAGTATACCCAAGGTCTTATGGACGGAAGGTGTTACTTGCGCGGTTTGTGTTATCAAGAGTGTTCCTCATTCCTAACAACATGAAGTTTTAAGATGATGTTTGAGGAGAGCCAAGTGTGAAACACGACAAAGTCTTTGGTTATCCTTTCTATGTTCATGTTTCAAAATCTACACAGACCAAGTTGGATGTTAAGGCTAAGAAGTGTATCTTCATTGGTTACGGCGAAATGATGGAAATGTAGATTCGGTAAACCGAAGATTCGTTGCTTTTTTGATGAGGCACCTCTTATTATGATCTATAAGTAGTGATCTTGAAGATGGTGGCGGCTGCGACAAGGTTGATAGTGTCTAAACCGGTGGTGAGTTTACCAATGTCACCAAGTGATCCTTCGAGATCGTCCTTGCGATGAAGCAAAGTAAAAGGGGAAGCCAAGTTTCTTCTCACGATCTTCAAGGAAAGCATGACAATGAACATGTTGAGGAGGTTCAACATCTTCAAATATCCACAAGGAAGATTGTGAAGCCGATTTGGTATATAGACGGAAACTTGGTGAGTATGTATTCTTATTTATTTGCAGGACCAATGAATCCCTCTTGTATCATTGAAGGCAAAGGTGTCAAAGAATGAGAACATGCACTGGATGGAGAGATTTAGTACTCACATCAAGAATGAAACATGGGATCTTGTGCAAAAGCCTGAAAACGTAGATATGGTCTATTGCAAATGGGTTACAAGTTGAAAATGAAGGTTGGATGGGAGTGTGGAGAGGTGCAAAGCTCGCCTTGTTGCAAGAGGATTTTCTAAAAAATATGCAGAAGATTATGAAGAAACATTTAGTCCATTGCAAAGATGACTTTGGTTCGGGTTATATCCTCGACAGCTTGTCAAGGATGAAAGTTTTGGTAACTCGATGTCGAAAAACGCATTTATCTATGGTGAGTTTGACAAGAGCATCTTTATGAAGCTTGACAAGGATATCTTTATGAAGCAACAATTGGGCTATGTTTCAAGCTCTCATCCAGACTATGAATGCAAGCTAAAGAAGACCCTTTACAGGTTGAAACAATCTCCAAGGACATGTTGCAGTAAGATTGTCGAGTATCTTCAATTTTGTGGTTATTTTGCTTCTAATTTAGACTCAAGTTTGTTTATTCAAAAGTAAGGGGGCATGCATGTTATTTGTTTGGTAACGATAATAGAGAGGTTGCAAAGCTTCGAGCGAAGCTCTTTATTCAGTGTGAGATGAAAGACTTGGGTGAACTACATCACTTCCTTGGTTTGGAAGTGGACAAAGTGGATGGTGGATTATTTGTTTCTCAAGAGTTTTATGCCGAGAAGATTGTTGAAAATTTGGCGTGAATGAGAGCAAGCGGTGTTCCACTCCAATTGATGCAAATATACGACTTCGATGTGAAGTAGGAAAGCTTCTTTCTGATCCTCGACCATACCTTGCACTCATTGGAAGTCTTATATATTTGACTATTGCAAGGTCGGATGTTTGTTTTTGTATTGGATTTGTTAGTCGGTATATGAATGAACATCGGAAGCCTCACTTAGAAGCTACCAAGTTGATTTTGAAAATATGTGAATTTGACTCATGGGTTGGGGTTTCTCTACAAGGAGGGTGCAAGATTTCTCTTCCATGGTTATACCGATGTAGACTTGGGAGGTGCTTAGGAGGATCATAGATCTACTTCGGATTATGTATTTTTGTGTGGTGCGACCAGTATTTCTTGGTGTAGCAGCGAACAAGACTCGTCGTCTCCTTCTACTACCAAAGTGGAGTACAAGGCTTCTTTTCTTGCGTCACAAGAATGCATTCGTTGCGGCGGTTAATTGAGGATGTTCCAAATTGACAAACCAACCATTATTCGCGATGACAATCAAATTGCCTTGAAGCTTACTACAAATCCAATTTGCCACGCGAGGACTAAGCATATTGAAATCGAGCATCACTTTATTCGAGAGAGTGTTTGAAGGGACCATTGAAGCTTTGGAGGTGTTGAGCAAGGACAACATTGCTGATATATTTAAAAGCCACTTTCCAAAAAACCATTTGAACTAATTCGGTTCGAAGCTTGGAGTTTTTTTTTTTCCGAAAATGCACTTTAAGCGGGAGCCATAAAGTTTAAACTGCATTTTTTTTTATTGAATAAATCTATTTGGTAATGCATTTATTGATAATTTGATTAGGTTGGATTCATGCATAAGTTATATGTATTCAAGAGCCATGAGCTATGTAACTCAAGAGTCATGAGTTACAAAGTCTAAATGTCATGTAGTGGTAGCTACTATAAATCTATGTACCTTGTCATTTACATGACAATTTGAAGAAAACAAGAATTATTCCACTTCATTCTATCCACCATTTATTTTGTTGTTTTTCACGTTTTAATTCGTTCATGGGCTAGTGTGCACGTCACACTACTTGAGAAAGGGAATTCATATTCTGGTAGTTTTCTCCACAACGAAAAACCTCAAACTTCCTTATATACCCCGCAACTTAACCTGGAAATCTAATCAAAGTAGGTCTACCTAAATAGTCATTTAGATCGACCGATTAGTTCGGTTGACGTTCCACGACAGAGTGCTTCAGTCATCAATTGGTCGTCCAAAATTCACCATCATGTTCCAAATCGTTTTACCATTCAGTAGACTGAGTCTCTAATACTGCTCTCCAGAATGATCAACGGGCTGGTCTGTTTACTGATTAGCCTACCAATTTCAAATCTCTGATACACCCTGATATAGCTATACAAAGTGAGAAATCTAATCAGTAATCTGTGAGTCCGGGGCTCTTTGCAACAGATGACTCCCTCTATGGTTTTGTTTGTTCTGGTGAAGAGCTTTAATTATCGTTGTCTTGATATAACCTAGCCTTAGGTTTTTCTTTCTTTGAGACATAAGTACTTAGTCTGGATCACCTTATATGGAGCACTCAAGAAATATTTATCAAAAAAATATAGTAACAAGTTCTTACTAAAATACTTGTCTCAAAATAAAGTCTTACACCAAATAAAAAATTATGTCTTAAGAACTACTATTATAACAAACACAAAAGTCCTCTTTTAAACTGAAGAGCTACCCAAGAGGGCTATCTGGAGATCAGAGTTACAAATACTTTCACAAGGACGAAACTTAGAACTCAATCTTCTCTGCTACCAGTGCCAATTATGGTTCTCCAACTGTAGAATAGCAACATTACTTGCTGGGATTGTTCCTTGTTTTCCTGATGACTTAGAAATTCAATGTACACTAGTTGGTCTGAATATTAGGAACATCATCTTATCTTTTTGGGTTAGGTGTTCCATATTTCGGGTGGTTTGTTTGCGATGAAGATCTGTTATTATCGCTGTTGTTTGATAGAACTTAGGTTTTGGTGTCTCATGCTTCTAGGTTCGCCGTAATAAGTTAATAACTAAATGGAGTTGGTGGATTTCATCCCTATCTTGGCATCTGCATGTAGCAAAAGACCATGTAGATCCTTGTCTCTTAAAATGTCTCCTTGTTTCTTCTACAACAACAACAGAAACAAGGAGACATTTAAGAGACAAGGATCTACATGGTGGCGGTGATATGAGACTCTCTTTGAACGTTGTCTAGGTAACTGTGGATAACAAAATATTGTTCATTTGCAGCCCTCCCGTCAATCTTTGGATGGATACAAGCACATCGTGAATGTAGAATATTGTCCCCCTGTAACATCTGAGGGTTCTCATTTCCCTCCCGAAGCAGCCAAGGCAAAGGAGGCTGTTCAAACAGTCCCAAATTCGCAGAACACCTCAGAATATTATGATATCATGGAAGGCACGTAATGCCAGTAGTGGCAACTGGGCTTGTGGTTAACTTTTATCTCAAGTTCTACTTTACTTTTCCTTTATGAAGTGCATTTTTTTATGACTTGAAAGTGATATCCAGATGAAATGATACACGGCCTACAGAGGGTAGGATGGAAGAAAGTTGATGTGAGTTTTCATTCGGCGTTCTGGCCCTTCCTTGCTCATAATAATATACATGTACGGACTGCAATATAGCTTCTTAATGACTTGTGTCTTTTTCACTTATTTTTTACTTGTTAACTCGACTTTATTTGGTGCTGATATTCCAGGTGAAGAGAGAATGGCTTCACAATGCTGGTGCTGGTGTTATTGCACATGTCGCAGACAGTCTAAAGCAGCAAGAGTCTTGCACAATTATGGCTGCAAGCCTTTAGGTTACAGTTATGTGAAATAAGCAGATGGACCAAAGTTCCTTTGCAACGCCATGCAATAAATGGATAACTGATGATATAACATGAACATTGAGCTGTCTTATATTTGCTGGATATTTCAGTTCATTTACCTGGATAAGTCGAGTACTTTGTAGAAAATTGTGAAGGGTTATTTTGAGTTGGAGTATGTTAATGTTGTAAATTCGATACCTTTGGGAAATTGCACAAAAATAAAAAATTCATCCGATTTAGGAAGCATACGATAATGTGATACAGCTGCAACATGTGTTTGGAGTATGTTAATGTATTCAACTGAAAGTGTCGAATGTGATTCTTGACAATATTTTCTTGTGAGAATGATGTACATGACTAAACGATGATCGTGTCCTGAGAAATGACTCCGAATTTTTCTACGGGTAGAACTGTGGTCCAAAGCTTTGAATGTTTATCCCATGTTCTGCAACTTTGTTTCCAGCCAGCACTTTCTTGTTAGCGTTTGGCCCACGCCAAGCGCTTGCTAAAATTCCTTCTTTTGTTTATTCTCTTTTAGCAAATTCGGTAACATTCCAATATTTCCAATGTAGGGGCAGTTGCTCTGCAGGCCATCCATTTTGTGCAAACTTTCTTGGTGCTATTCTCCAAAGCACTGTCGGTTCCTTTTAGGCCTGTAAACAACTTTGAGCTTTCCTAACTCAGTTCAAGAGACCTTTCACATTTTCAAATGTAGAATATATATATATATATATATATATATATTTTTATATATATATATATATATATATATATATATATATATATATATATATATAGGAAGCGGATCAAAAGTCCCCCTTAGAAAATCTCCTAAAAACTCCCCTCACTCTCGGCCGTAATTTAATATTAATATTAATATTAATATTAACATTAAATACTAAAATTAACATTAAACTTAACATTAAAATTAATATTAACATTAACATTAATATTAACATTAAAATTAATATAAATATAAAAATTAATATTAACATTAACATTAATATTAACATTAAATTACGGCCGAGAGTGAGGAGGGTTTTTAGGGGATTTTCTAAGGGGGGCTTTTGATCCGCTCATATATATATATATATATATATATATATATATATATATATATATATATATATATATATATAAGAGGCTAACTAATCTCACTTTTATTCTAACCAATGTGGGACTAAAGTCCAATACTATTAATATTTAATATCCTTTCTCAAGCTGGAACATAGATGTCAACCATGCACAGTTTGTTACACAGAAATTGAACCTGAGGACCCAAAAGTGGCCTCGTGAAGATATTATCCATTTGATCACCGGTTCTCACATGGTGCAACTTTATCACTCCTTTTGTATACTCATCATGGACAAAATATATGTCAATTTTAATGTATTTCGTCCTTTCATGAAATACATGATTATTAGCAATGTGGATGACAAACTGGTTATAACACCACATATATGCTAATTTAGATCCTGTTTCTTCTTTCAGTTCTTGTAAAAGGTGCTTCAGATATAACACCTCTGCTGTGCCATAAGCAATGACTCGATATTATGCTTCTTAACTTGACCGTGCTATCATACTCTGCTTCTTACTTTTCTATGATACCAAGTTTTTGCCAATAAATACCGAGTAGCCAAATGTAGACCGTCTATCAGTCAGGCTTGCACCCCAGTCAACATCGATTAAGCACTCAACATGAGTATGTCCATGATTCTCCATCCGAATTTTTTTTTCCGGATTCTTGACTAGATATCACAGAATTCTGAGAACTGCCTGCTAGTGTGGAACTTTTGGAGAAGGCATAAATCTACTTGCGACACTTACGACAAAAGAAATGTCCGGACGAGTCATAACCATCAAGTAGTTGAGTTTTCTAACCACTCGATGATAATGATCTGGATTGGTCATTAGGACCCCCTCGTCTGGTAGTAACTTTGTCCCTGGATCCATGGGTGAGGTTGTTTCATTGGCTTACATCATTCCTGCATCATTTAGTACATACATCACTATACTTTCTCTGAGATATGACAATGTCCCGCTTACCCCGTGTGACATCAATATTCAAGAAATAGTTCAACGATCCTATATTCTTGGTCTAAAATTGTTCACCTAGAAACTTCTTTGGTCTTATAATACCCTGGTTGTCGTCCCCCGTGGTTACAATGTCATCTACATAGACACCAAGTAGTATCCTTCCATATGATGTATGTCGGTAGAATACGAATAATCTTTCTTGGATTGACACATCCCAAACCGAGTAACAACATGTGTGAATCGACCAAACCACGTACGGGGTGATTGTTTGAGGCCGTAGAGGACCTTTCGTAGATGACACACTTTATCCTTCCTTGCAATTGGAGAGAAGGTCTCAAAATAGTCCTCACCATATGCCTGAGAATATCTTTTAGCCACCAGACGAGCTTAGGCGATCAAGAGTGCCATCCGGTTTCACCTTGACCGCGAACACCCATTTACAACCGACTGCCTGCTTACCAATAGGCAAATCTACCAAGTCCCAAGTATAGTTCTCCTATTATGAATTCATCTCCTCTTACATAGAAGCACGTCAATCGGGATGTTTGAGACCCTCATCGGCAATATTGGGAATAAATTCCATCAATAGTAGTTACCAAGGACTGAGTGTGGCTGGCAAGCCCTTTGTAGTTATCAATATATAAGGGATGATTATGACAGGCATAACGAGGGCTAGCTGACGGAATAGGCGTAGGCGAATCAGTAGAGCTAGAGGATGATGATTACTCTGTGGACATTATTTGCAATGTTCTTTCGGGTGACGTCGATACTGACTGAACCAGTGTGTGCGGACTGTCGAGCGGGGATACTGGCTCGGGTGACGTCTAATATTTTATGTACAAATTTTTCTCTAACTTGTAAAAAACTTTTATCCATGATTATCACCCAAAACCCAGCCTGGGGAATAATTTATATCATTATTTTTATGTTCTAAAATAGGCATTCTAGACGGTTCATTTCAGCGTGTACATTGATGTTAGAAAATGTCAATTTCACCTTCGAACGTATGTCATGACACGTGTTAGATTATATTTTATTTTGTACTATTTAGTAACATATTTTAACATGTTATAATGATGTATTATTAGTTAGAAATCTATATGAGAGTTCACATAGGGTTGATACTTTCAAAATAGTAAACTGTAGACGTTGTCGTTCACTAGAACACATGTAAAAAAAACTGATAGGTTGTAGGGTTGAACGTAGCCAAACCTATTCACATTTCATGTGTTAGAATGATTGAGGCTAATATTAGTATAATTTATGACATTAGTTGCTTAGTTGGCGACTTGAGACTATAACCATTATAGTGTCACACCCATTTGACACTTGTTTTGGAATTGTTTATAGGAATATTAGTTGCATTGTTAAGACTAGTTGTAGTAAGTGCTACACTAATATCACATGTTTAATGGTATGATAAAAATCATGATAATCTAGGTTTACATTTAACCCTTAGGTTAACAAGTTGTTAGATGACCAGAATACTAAACTAGTTTCTTTTACTTGTGAATCATAGTCTATCTTATGTATAAATAGAAATGTTATTGTGTAAGTATATCAGACTCTAGGATAGATGACGATCTTATATTATATATATATAGGTCTTGGACACCGATACAGACTCTGAATTATTACTTTAAGCCTAGGAGCAAAGACAAGTACATTCACTGATTATTTTTTAGTATATTATAGTTTATATAATACATGTTTTAGTAATATTTATTTGATTCTTGGCACGTATGTTACACGGATTGATAATGCATGGATTCATAATCAGGATATGTTGTATTTCATGTTATTGTTGTACCGTGATCATTATGCTTGTGTTTTGTCCATGCATTGTGATTTACGTGTTGCAACATGTCGTGATTTGGATCGAAAATACTAGTTGATATGTGATCAATACTTTTATATTCATGTGGTAGATTCCTGTGGATAGCTAATCATACACTCATATATGAATAGCTGGACCTGATACTCCTTGCTGCACCTAAGCCGGTCACATATTAAGTAGTATTTCAAAACACCTAGAAATAGTAAGCATTTACCATATTATTTTAATTTTATATTTTCTTGTTTACTGCCATGATTCTAGTTGTACTAAGTTTATTATACACGTCGTTTGTGATTTTCAATTTTCTTTAATCATGTATTACATTTACTATATTCATGTTTTATAGTCTATGTCATTTATTGGAAACTACTTTCATTGATTGTACTTTGCTTCAATCCTGACTGGATAACCATATTTTTTAGGAGATGTGCTCACGTTCTTAGACTTCAGATAGATGCTATAACTGAGACTACTCTTACACTTTGGACCAAGAGGTGATCTTGTACTTAGATATTATTTCTTATTCATGTCTTCCTTAGCATGATGTGATTGAGTGTAACGCCCCAGTCCCAAAATACGTAGGACTAGACACGTAGACATGCCAGCTGTATACATACAAAGTGTTTGCCATTAAAATCTTTTGATGGAAATTTCAATACAAACAGAACAGTATTACAATGTAGGACTTAGACGTAGTCCTAGGAGTACACTTTTGTTTAATCTGGGTCCCTTATGCCGATGGAGCGAGTGGTAATGCGTTGACTCCGTTGACGATCTGACGACGGTTCTCGGTTCTCTGAAGATCTGGGTTGCTCTGGGTGCTGGAGCTTGCGGAGAGGAAGAAGACGTTGAGTGTCTGTATCTGCCTCGGTGATTGTGCGACGTCTCTGTCGGTATATGTATGTTCGTCTTTGTGTGTGTGTAAGAAAGAAATGATCCCTCTATTTATAGTCTGCAGGCTGGCTGCTCGTGCGCGCATATGTAGGATGCGCCTGGACGCGGGAACGCCACGTGGTGATTGCTGATGGGGGCGCATGGACGATGCGTCCTGATTGAGGAGTTGAATTCTTCATGCTGCTGTTGTGGGCTGGCACGTAGCAGGAGGGAGAATCTTTCTGTTGCTGAGATCTTGGGTGAATCGAGTCAAAGGACACGTGTCGTAGGCCCATGGCTCAAAGATCTCGGATTTGGTGGAGAATGATCTGGTAGGATGCGCCTGGGATTGGGCGCATGAGGAGACTTTGGCTCGTAACCTTTGGGAGTCACGAACAATTTGTGGCGCATGACTTTTGAGGCGCATGCGAGGCTTCAGTAGTGACTTTACTTCTGTCTTTAGGGATCAGAGAAAAGTCTGAGGTGCATGGCTTTTGAGGCGCATACAGAGCTTCAGTAGTGACTTTACTTCTGTCTTTAGGGATCAGAGAAAAGTCTAAGGCGCATGGCTTTTGAGGCGCATGGCTGCAGAGGCGCATGCGAGATGGTTTGGGCGGCCACGTGGCTTGTAACCGTCGGAGGGAAGTAATGATGATGCTGACGTCGACGATGCTTCATTTTTTAAAAAAGCTGTCAACTGCAGTCTTTGGGGGACGTGCTGCCAACTCTGTCAGACTTCAGCATTTAATGTTCTTTGACAGGTGATGGGTTGTCGAGTGGGCGCATCGATCGACGTTCCACTAGGCACGTGTGGCCGTATGGGGGCGCATGCTTGTGAAGCGCTTGGTGCTGAGGGGCGCGTCTGTGTGATACGCGGTATGGCCGGCGTATCCGCTCCGCTTGACACATCTTTTGGTGCGACTGTTACGTTCTTCGAGTGCTTTAAATAGCCGTTTTTGACTTGACTGAATTCAAAGCGTCAGGTTCATCCATTTAATGCAAATTCATTGCACGGGATTCGGAGAGCCATCCACGTGGCGCATGGGTTTGATTTGCCCGGCCTATAAATAGTGGCATGGAGAGAGTTTGCTTCTCGTTCTCTCACATCCTTCCGAAATGAACTTGTTTGCTCGAACATATTCTGCTGATGAGATGCTCCCGAGGGTGAAGATGCGACGCAATGTCTTCATTGATGCACTTGAAGGTGACTGTTACATCCAAAAGTCGGAGTCGAGGGCTTCTGAGGCAGGCAGAAGGTGCCTGTTGCATCCAAAGATAGGGATGCTCGAGCCTCGTCTCCGTTATGTGGGAAGAGCCGCAGATCGGAATTGCGGTGCTGCAGCTTTGGGGGCTCTTTCTTCTGTCAGAGTGGGTGTTGCCCATTCTAGTTGTGTTGAAAGCTGCTCCTTTAGCCACGGTTTCGATTGCGGTCTTCCTTCGTCTTTGGAGGCTCTTTCGAAGCCTCCCCTGGCCACAGGTTGACTTGCGGTGCTCTTCTCTTCCTCGGTTTGGGGAGCTCTTCCTCCAGCTAGAGGGTTGATTGCCATCTTCGTTCTGCTCAATAAATGCTTCATTAGTCGAAGCATTTAGACGGCGGTGAGCCTGGCTGGAAGGGTGGCACATAACTGAGCTGCTGAAGGGATGCACATAACTGAGGATGCTGAAGGGATACGCCCGGCTGGGAGCGCATGGTGGGATGCGCCTGACTGAGAACGCATGGTAAGATGCGCCTGTTCGAGGGCGCATGATGATGCTGCGCCTGGCTGTAGACTTAGGGTCTTTTCTTTTTGTAGAAGTTCTCCTTTGTACAGCCCTTTTTAAGACATGTAATAGACTTTTATATAAAATAAAAATCTTCTTTTAATGTCTATATTCTTGTTTTGCTGTGTCAAAGTGCTTTGTCTGAACTTCCTGGCGCATGTAGTGTTTGGCGCATAGGATTTCTGATCATGAAATTCCATGCTTCTACAAGACCCCCTTCAAAGTTTTCAAAACTTTTTTGTCAAGTTTTGGAATACTTTGAATAAGAAGCATGGTGGTTGGGGCGCATGTCTGTTCGGGCGCATGGATACTTCGCGCATCAGTGATGGGCGCATGCTCCTCTCAGTTAATGCAAATGATAACGCCTCGATAACCAAGAAGATTAATGATGATCTTTTTGGTTTTATCTGCAGTTATCTCTTCACAGAACCCGAAGCGGCGGTTGAGGTCACACTTCATCGGTTCACGCGTGCGACTGACCCTATAAATAGGCGTGAGGAGAAGAGAGAGAGTTCTAGTCTGATCCCTCTCTTTGCTTTTGTCTTTTAGAGTTCTTTTTCGAAAAATCCTAACTTTCTCCTTTCAAGGAATGGCTCCCAAGACTCCTCGCGGCGGTGTTGGCAAGGGAAAGGAGCCTGTGGAGTTCGCCGAGGAAGACGCTCCTGTCACCATTGTGACTCCGGCCGACGTTCGGCCTGCGGTGACGGGTGGGTGTCGTCTTTTCCATTATTATTTTCCTTTTAACTCAGACGCGTTTTGGCTCATACGGCTGAGTTGGTGTGCTCTAACTCTTTGTTGTCAAAGCGCATGGGTTTAGGCCTGATTATGCGTCGAGGTTTAACCGCTAACTCGCATGGGTTTACACCCTGATGATGCGCCGAAGCTTCACTGCTGATGCGCATGGGTTTACACCCTGATGATGCGCCGAAGCTCCACTGCTGACGCGCATGGGTTTACACCCTGATGATGCGTCGAAGCTCCACTGCTGACGCGCATGGGTTAAAACCCTGATGATGCGCCAGGCTACTTGACACACTTTGTCTTCTTAAAGCCTCTTTCCTGACTTTTGTTTTTGTTGTGTCAGTGTTGATGACTATCCCATTGCTGAATGAAGTTCTCCTGGATGCTTCTCTTTGTCAAATGGGAGTTGATTTTGACGAGGAGGTTATCAACCCTGTAAAGGATGCTATCCTACAGAATCAACCTCCTGAGAGAATGCTGCAGATCCAGAATCAGTCGCCGATTTTCCTCCAGAGTATGATGGAGAGTGATAAACTGAAGTCTGCTGAATCCGAGGATGTGACTTTCTTAAAACCTGCATTTTTGTTCGGTGACCGACTGATCTCCTCCGAGGCGAAGATACTAAAGATCAAAGAAGACTGGTTCTTCTCTGCAAAGGGCATGGTTCTGTATATGCAACAACTTGAACGCCAGTTGCCGCTGACGGCCTTCTACCGTTTAGCTTCCAAGAGAAGGATGCCCTGGGAACTTACTCCTTCTCAAGGAGGGGCATTGGGAGGTACTCTTTCGATTGATGCTACTTCGAATCAAAGGGATACCTTGGCTGCTTCGCGGGCCGGACCCTCGTTTAGTTACCGAACTTTGCGTCCTGGGAGCCTTTATAGCGAGGTCCCTAATGACACCTTTGCCTTCAGTGCTTCCACCTTTGCAAATCGGATGCTAACATCGAGGGTCATGTATCCGAAAGGTAGCTTTAGGGTTGAAGGTTGGTGTCACCACATGTCGAAGTGGGACGAGTTGACCCTTTGGGTGTTGTCGAAGTTCAAGGCTGAGTTTAAAGAAATTGGGCTGACGGCCGCTATCCGTGCCACACAGGATGGCGTGGATCACAATAAGCATATGTTCCTTGCGCTCTTGGAGATGTTCAATGCACAGACCGGCACTTTCTTTACTCCAGTGGAAGAGTTGGAATTGGCTCTCTATGAAATGCACGAGGTATCCAGGCTTCCCTGGGGCTCGGAACTGTACGAGGAGTATTTCCCGTCAAACGAAGAGATCCTTGTCTTGGAAAAGAAGGACCCGGAGATGATGGTTGTTTTCAAAGAGGTAGCGAGCCATCATTATCTGATACAACGGAGGGACAAAGGCAAGTCTCAACCTCACGTGACTGCTTGGAGGGATTACGTCTTCAAGCAGGACTTGGCGGATTCCTCGAAGATCCGGTTTATGACTCCGCAAGGGCTGAAACATGCGGGAGTGACTTCTGAAATGAGCCGATTGGACGAGAGGGCTCCCCGTTCGAATGAGAGTGGTGACAACGCGTATAGCTGTTTCTGGCACTGTGCGCACCGGATGTCATCTAAGGCAGTATTGGCTGCTTATTTGATGATATGGCTCCGGGATTGTGTGTTTGCGGGCGGATCGGGTTCCGTGGAGAGGGTACACAGGAACATCATTTTGCCAGCAGTGAAATTGGCCTTTGGTCGTCCTTTGGCTCTTCTCTCCGCGATGGTGTGTAACCTGTTGCGGGGCTTGAGGACCTTTGCTAAGGACGTGATCCATGAGAGAGGTAGAAATGACAACTGTCCTCGGGCTGAACTACCATTTCATTATCTGATGGGATGGTTGATTCTACATCATTCGAACGTGATGAGTCCAGGCCCGAAGGAAGATCACATTGAAGGTGACGCCTTTATCCGCCGCTTCTACAAGAGAAAGTGGTTGCACACTGGTGTCCCCGTCTGCAGGAGAGTTTTGTCCTATCTTCAGGGGTGGGAGATTGTTAAGGTCGGTCCCATCTTCAAAGATTTCGAGGCCGACCAAGATTTAGACGACTTTGGTGAAGATGCGATTACTCTGCCGAAATGGGGTTTTCGTTGGTTGCAAAGTATTCGGCCTTCCCACTTGGTCTACCGCAACCAGAATAGGTGTTATCTGGAGCCATATCTGCCAAGCCGGTTTGCTCGCTAGTTCGGCTACACCCAGTTAATGTTACGGAACCCCAGTAACAGTTTGGAGTTTGCCGGGAGTTTGCTGGACGGAGCCCGGGGCTGGCAATATTACAATGTCGGGTGCACTGGTGTTCATTTTACTACGCTAGTTCGCAACCCTCGGCCACAAATCCTGTATTCAGCCGTTAAACTGTATTGCACCATGAATACTGTGTCTCCTGGTTATGATAGGGAGACCAGTTTTATCATTGGAACTCAGCTAGAGGCTACGACAAATATGTTGATGGCGGCTCGGTCATATCGTCCACCAGAATTGGCGGGATATCGGGCTGCTGCTGTAGCATCAGTAAGAGATCCCCCTGTTGGGAAGAGACGGGCTGATGCAGAGGCCGGTTCGTCTGTACCAAAAAGGCCGAGAAAAGTGACGACTCCAAAGGCTGCGTCACTAGAATCAGTCCCTGCTGAGGTAAGTCCTCCGTAATCTGGCTCATCTTGTCATTTTGGTGACCTGTGCTTTTCTTCTTGTAGGGATCATTGAAGAAGAAAACCCGTGTTTCGAAACCGGGTGTCAGTAAACCGAAGGAGGTGGCAAGCTCCTCTGATGAGCGAATTCCTCCGATGGTAATGTCTCCAATGGAGGAGAATCCTGAAGATGTTATTCCTGCAGAGATTTTAGTATCTCCGGACTTTGTCGGAAGAGACACTGAGGTTACAGCAACTTCCGGGATGGTGCAAGCTGCCATGGGAGCCTTGGATGTTGAGGGTCCTGCGGACACGGGGCTTACTGATGATGAAGTGGGGTGGAGTTCATTGTCTTCGGAAGACGTTCCTCCAGAGATGCGTGAGTCTGTTGCGGGGGCAACAGACGTGATTGCAACAGAGGAGAGGGTTGATTCCCCTCCTTGTTATGATGCAGGGAGTTCGGCTGTAGCGTTATTGAGCCCTACCCCAGGCTCAGCAATGGAAGCTGAGGTGGCTGCCGACCGGGAGGTGGCGACAGATTTGGTCCCCGTGGTGGGATTCGATGATGAGGGGGAGACTCGTCTGCCGAGCCCGACCCCAGAAGACGCACCCCGCCAAGAAACGGGAACTGATCTAGTTAGCTTGCCAGAGGAAGGCTCTGCGCTGGTTATAGATCGCGCCTCGGTGGTGGAGGAGGCAGCTCCGGATGCTGATAGTCCCTTTGAGCCGGGAAAGGGCAAGGGCTTGCTGATGTAAAAGCCCTCTGTTGCTTCTTCGACTTGGGGGACGATATCGACGCCCCACCCAACTCCTTTTGCACTCTTGGCATCTGGCGCTGGTAGCGGAATTCAAGTTCCTGGTGTGGGAGAGTCTGCTGAGGTCGATGTTCAAACTTCGCAGATTGAGATCGACGGGTCTTCTTCAGGTCTGCCATCAAGTGTAGCTCCTCCAACTCCTGCCATGACACCACAAGTGTTGGCGGATGCGGATGAGTATGTGAAATTCATCGTTGAGGCAGTGTACAAGATGCTGTAGAAGGGTGTATCGACAGTGATGAACACCAATGGGAGTTTCGCAATGGCAAAATCCATGGCGCTTCCACACATCAACCTGATACGTCTCCACCAGGGCCATGATCATATGGCCGAGATTCTGGAGGCCTCGGTGACTGAGCTGGATCAACTGCTTTTCGAGTTTCAGCGTATCCAGCGAAATGATCTTTCCGCCCTGATAGACGCAGAAAAGGAGAAGCTGATTGCTGAGATTGAGTCCTCTTATCAGGCCACCGTGGGTGTCTGGGAACGCGAAGTGGCTGAGACTGAAGCTGCAGTGGAGCGGTTGTCTCAATCTACGCAGGAGAAGGTGGAGTTGCGAACTGCGTTGGACGCTAGTATCGCGGAGGTTGATGCCCAGATTCGCCACCTTGAGGACCAGCGGGCCCGACTCCTATTAGATGCTGAGCGTGCCCAGGCTGAACATGTAGCATTCAAGAAGGAGGAAGCAGCTTTCACCCACCGGGCTCTTACTCTGGCTCAGCAGCGGCAGCAGCTGGATGAGAAGCACGAGGATGACACTTCTCCTGAGGCCATAGAGGCGATGCGTCAAGAAGCTGAGCGCCGGGTCCTGGCGACTGTGGAGACTCGAGCGACAGACTTGATGCGCCGGATTGAAGAGCTTTCAGCCAACCCTGGGGATGTCTAGGGATTGTAGTCTCTTCTTTTTGTGTTTTTTGCAACTCTTGCTGGGGAGGGTGTAATCCTTTATTCTCTTTTTTAGAATAAAGAAATACAAAATTTTTGTGATGTGTTCATTTTTGCTGTCATGAACTTGATAATTTGTGTGGACCTATTATCTTTTGCGCACCTTGGTTTTTAGGTACATATAATAAGTTTAAGAGAACCAACATGTTTGCTCAGAGGTGATGTGGACGTGGCAAATATGGGATTCAAATGATGGAATCTTCCTACTCAGAGGTGTTATGGATGTGGTAGGAATGACTCTGGGGGATACGCGGAACTACTCAGAGGTAATGTGGACGTGGAAGTTCTGCGATGAATGTACGGCAACGCAGGGGTTGTCTGTACGGGATGTTTACTCAGAGGTAATATGGACGTGGTAAACATGATGGATAGCGTAGTCTTACGGAGTGTAAGATTCCGCTTTGTAGGGCGTAGGAGAACAACTCAGAGGTGATGTGGACGTGGTTGTTCTTCTACTGGAGAATGCCACGGAACAGCTGGATTCCAGAAGCATCTGATTTTGTGGAAGGAAATTGTATGTGAATCCTGATGATTGGGTCCACTGATCCTTTGTGGAAGTACATGTCTGAAAGATGTCAAGAGTATTACTTCTGTAAGAACTTGCCGTTGATGGGCATCATGAACAAGTCCCCATTGGATTTAGCGAGGCGGTAAGCACCGTTTGAGTATACCGTCTCTATGATGAAAGGTCCTTCCCACTTGGGCTCGAACTTTCCTGGTGTCTTGTGAGTCAACACCATCGGCCTCCTGACTGCCAGAACTAGGTCGCCTACTTGGAAAGTCCTTTGCTTGACCTTCTTGTTGAAAGCCTGTGATATACGGGCTTGGTAGAGTTCAATGCGTTGTTGAGCTAGGAGACGCTTTTCATTAAGTGCCTCCAGTTCTCGCAGACGACGACATTGATTGTCCTCTTCTGTGAGTTGGTTTGTGATTGCTACGCGGAGTGAGGGTATCTGGATCTCGAGAGGCAGTACCGCTTCGCTTCCGTAGACCAGGGAGAATGGTGTGTTGCCTGTCGGGGTCCGTACCGTTGTGCGGTAGGCCCAAAGGCATTCGTCGAGCTTTTCATCCCAGTCGCATTTGTTGGATGACACGACCTTTTTGAGTAGCCTGACGATAGTCTTGTTGAACACCTCGGCCAATCCGTTTGCTGCCGGATTGTAGGCGGTTGAGGCCACATTTTGAATACGATTCTTGTCACAGAATCTGCTAAAAACATGGCTGATGAACTGAGGACCGTTATCGTGTATAATCCTCCGGGGTACCCCGAAACGGTAGATGATATGGTGCTTGATGAAGCTGATCACCCTAGAGCTCTTCACTTCCGCCAGTAGAACTGCTTCTGCCCATTTGGAGAAGTAGTCGGTGATGGCTAGGATGAAGCGGTGTCCCCTTGATGAAGAAGGGGTGATCGGTCCTACAATGTCAATGCCCCAAGCTTCGAAGGGCCAAGATGCGACTGTAGGATGTAGTGGTTCTGACGGTGTATGGATGAAGTCTGCGTGAAGCTGGCACGCATGGCACTTTTTAGCATAGTCAACAGCGTCAGCGGCCATGGTTGGCCAGTAGTAGCCCATGCGCCGCAGTCGATCCTGCAACTTAGGACCGGGTTGATGGGCTCCGTAGGTTCCATCGTGAGCTTCTCGAAGGGCTTGGCTGCTTCTTCGTTTGACAGACATCGCAGGAGAAATCCATCATAGGAGCGTCGGTACAGCATTTTAGTAGCTGTATCGTTGTAGAATCGAAGGAAGCGCCTCTTGACTGAGACAACTTCTTTCGGGTCTTCTGGAAGAATTCTGTAGACAGCGAAGTCGATGAACGGGAACCTCCACTCTCGGACATTAATACAAGCACTTGTTGACATGGCATGGGCCACTTGTGAGCACAGGTTGTTTTTAGGACAGACCAAGTCTCGACCAACTACCGTGACGTAGTATTGAGTCCCGAGGGGTGCTGCTAATGAGGCTGCGAGGCCAGCCAAAGCGTCAGCCTCTAGATTTTGTAAACGAGGTACATGTTCGATGAAGAACTTGGTGAAGGTTGAAATGATGTTCAATGCAACTTTATGGTAAGGAACCAGATCTTCATGGCGAACTTCGTATTGCCCTCTGATCTGGTTTACGACGAGTTTTGAGTCGCCGTAGGCTTCCAGATGATCCACCCCCAGCTGTCGTGCCAGTTGGAGTCCCATGATGAGAGCGTTGTACTCGGCAACATTGTTGGAGCACGGCTTCGAAAGGGAGTAGGTGCACTGGATGACCAGCTGATCGGGGGAGACTAAGACTACCCCCACTCCTGCGATAATTTGGCCTTTGGAGCCTATTCTTGAAGCGCCATCGAAAAACATCCACCAGACGGAGCTTTCTTCGATGACGTTAGATTCTTGGACCTCATCCGGGATGTCTTCATAGAGTCTGAAGGACTCCGGGATGGGGTGTGCAGCTTAAAAGTCGGCCAGAGCCTGACCCTTGACGGCTTTTTGTGGAACGAACACCATGTTGTATGGTGTTAGCAGGATCGCCCACGTAGCTAGCCGAAAATTTAATGACCCTGGCTTCGTCATGAGAACTTTGAGTGGATTAACTCGGGAGATGACTTGAATCGTCTGGTCCGAGACATAATAGCGAGTCTTTTGGATGGCAAATACCAATGCCAAGCACTCCTTTTCAACGGGGTTGTGCCGGTGTTCGGCCCCGATCAGTGTTCTACTGAGGTAGTAGATAGCTTGCTCATAGCCTGTATCGCTGTTCTGAGCCAGCAGAGCGCCGAGGGAATGATCCATGGCACGGACGTAGAGGAGAAATGGTTTGCCGGCGACAGGTGCCACCAGGACTGGCGGGCTCGTCAAGTAAGCCTTGATGTCATCGAAAGCTTTTTGGCATTCCTCTGTCCAGACGTAAGAGACTCCTTTCTTCATGAGCTGAGTGAAGGGTTGACACTTTCCGGAGAGGTTTGCTATGAACCTCCGAATATATGCCAGACGTCCCTGTAGGCCTCGAAGTTCTCGGAGGTTCTTCGGAGGATCCATGTCCAGGATGGCTTTGGTCTTCTCGGGATCGACATGAATGCCTTTCGTCGTGATAATGAAGCCCAAGAACTTTCCGCTAGAAACCCCTAAGAAGGATTTAGCGGGGTTCATCTTGAGTTGATGCGCCCGCATGAGATCGAAGACTGTCTTCAGGTCTTGAAGGTGATCTCCTTTGAGACGGCTCTTGACTGCGATGTCGTCAACATAGCATTCGACTGTCTTGCGAAGATGCTGACAAAAAATGGTGCTCATAGCTCGTTGGTATGTGGCACCAGCGTTCTTCAAGCCGAAGGGCATCACTGTGTAGCAGAAAATGCCCTTTGGAGTCCTGAATGACGTATGTTTTGCGTCATCGGGGAACATCTTGATCTGATTGTAGCCCGAATACCCATCCATAAAAGACATGCATTCGAAGCCACATGTGTTGTCGATCATCACGTCGGTGATTGGAAGCAGGAATTCGTCCTTCGGGCAAGCGGAGTTGAGATCCTTGAAGTCGATACAGACTCGTATCTTTCCATTCTTCTTGGTGACAGAGACAACGTTGGCTATCCAATCCGGGTGTTGTTCTTCACGGATGAAGCCGCTAGTCAAGAGTTTGTCCACCTCCTGATCGATGGCGTTCATGATGTCAGGACGAAAGCGTCGCTGTTGTTGTTTGATAGGCTTGGCATCAGGTAAGATGTTAAGCATATGCATCGCGATCTGGGGATCAAGTCCCGACATATCTTCGTAGCTCCAAGCGAAGACATCGATATACTCTTTAGCCAGCTGGATTAAAGTTTCTCGATCTTCTCCTTCTAGGCTTTTGCTGATGAAGATGGGTTTGGAAGAAGATCCATCCCCAAGGTCGATCTGCTCGACTTCGTCTTCGGTAGGGTGTTCGCATAATTCAAAACGAGACTCCCACTGTTCTTCCAGGCGTTGAGCCCATGGTTCTTCTTCGAAGAATCCTGGCGTTTGGTTTTCACCTTCATCTTCTTGAAGTTGTGCATATGTCATGTTGGCTGATAGCACTCTCTTGAAGACTGAGCCGATACTGGTATCGGAATCCCAGGTTGATGCTTCGAATGAGTGAGAATGTTCTGCTTCTTCTGCCTCCGAACTCTCTGGAGTTGACGGCGACGTGACATAGCCCACCCCCCGTCGAGTTCGATTATAGTAGTCCTACGGCTTTCCTTTAGGTGTTGGAAGCCAGAGAGGAAGACGTCGACCCTTGCCGTAGTTCAGGCCTTTGTTGCTTTTTAGGTCGTAACCCATCTTTTGGATGAGGTACTTTGCCTTGTCCGTGTACCGATAGACTTGTATTCTGCCGGTATCTGGTTCTGGCTCGAGTGACGGAGGGTCTTGATGACGCTCAACTTTGCCGAAGATGATGGATTCTTCGTCTCGACTCTGCGACGGGACTACAAAACAGACCCCTTGGGACGGGACGACTCGATTTACATGATGGACGGTCGTTATTGTGTTTGCAACGACCGTAGAGCGTTATCTAATGCATACATAGCATTCCAATGTGGAAGACTAGAATAATTAAAAGACACTCTATTATTGATGAAACACGAGATTTTATCCCACAGGATTATATTGTCCAGAGAGGGTGCATCTACATCAGCAGAGATATATTCCCCTAGCTCTTCATCTGTGAGTACCAGATTGGATCGGAAGAGTCCACCACAGCTTTGATCCTGGGGTCCGAGAGGGCTATATGGGCCTTCTCCGGCAGCTTGGAAGATGGTTGCGGCGGCTTGCCCTTAAGGCGCACCTTCAGAGGTGCCTCAACTGCGCCTTCGGTGATGGGTGCCTTCCCCTGTAGTTTTGCCACGAGGGGAGCCGATGTTTGAGACGGCTTTTCCTTGAGTCGTATCTTTAGGGGAGCTTCAGGAGCAGTTAGTGCTTTTTCGGGTAGCTTGATGTTCATGGGAGACAACTTCTGAGGCGGTTTGCCTTTGAGTCGGATCTTCAAAGGAGCGTCGGAAGTCATCTCCGGCTCCATGTCCGGCTCTGCTGCCATTTCTGCTTCATCGTCAGCATCATTGGCTTCCTCCTCGTCAGGTGACTTGTACAAGGAGGAATCAGTGAAGTAGGCTTCAACCCCTTTGAAAGGGTCAATGTTCGCGAACTCCGTCCGGATGACGTCGTTGGTGGACACATACTTCATACATTGGTGGAGTGTGGATGGCACCACCATGTACTCATGCAGCCATGGATGACCCAACAGGAGGTTGTAGTTGACGTCGGCGTCCACGACATAACAAGTCACCTCAGTTCTGAGGTTACCGATATGGCACTTTAGTCGTATCTTGCCCAGTGGCTCGCTTTTGCTAGCATTGAAGCCACTGATTGTTGTGTTGGATGGCACCAGTCGGTACATTAGGATCCCCAGTGTTGAGAGCAGCGTCTTCGGGATGATGCTGAGGGAAGACCCCGGATCGATCTGAATCCGCTTCACCTTGACAGAACCGATATAACCTCATCCGCACAATGACAGTGCGCATATGTAGTTGGAAGATCATCAGGCTGCTTGACCTGACTAATGAAGGACTCAGCATCCTTCAGGACTTCACAGAGAGCTTCGCGAGTGTCTTTGGAAAGACGAAGAAGCTCAAACAGAGAAAGGCGGGCAGGAGTACTGGCAAGTTGTGCCAGTATGTCGAAGTTGTGGGGCTTGGCTAGCTCCGAAGCATTCTCCTTTCGCAGAGGCCTGTCGAAACGAGCCTCTACATTCTTCTGTTTATTAGCTGCTGGAGGCTTGGACGGACTCCCTTCTTCGGTAGTAGGGACGGTGCAAGGAGGCACCACCTCGACGGCAGCTTCGTCGGGTTGGGCGTTCTGTTGTGAACGCGTTTGTACAGGAAGAGCCTCTTCTGCGGAGGAAGAGACCATGCGGCAAGACTTGATCTTCCGGCCTTCGGTTTTGGAGGCAGAGCGTACCTCCGATTGAGTAACCTCGGAGACGAGATCAGGGTGAACCCATAAGATCTCTCCCCGAGATGTGGTGAGTGGGATGAGTCCACTCACGTTGTCACGAGTAGGTGGTAAGTTAACCACCTCCATTATCGCCTTAGGGATGGAGACGACACCATCTTGTGTTGTAGTTGGCGACAAGGTGCCGAACTGGAGCGACACCACGTTGGCCGAAACCGTCTTCTCCTCGTAGTCGACGGAGATAACATCCGCATTGATCATGTGCTGGATGTAGTTTTTGAGGATGTAGCAGTCCTTGGTTGGATGTCCGACAAACCGATGGTAGTGACAGTACCTCGGATTGTCCACTTTCCCAACCTCATCCGGAAGCTTCGGGTCTGGCAACTTGATCTTGTCACCCTGCTTCAGTATCTCGAAGAGTTGCAGGGTGTCTTCATCGTTGAAAGAGTACACCTCCTTTGGCCTTGTTACAAGTGGAGGCTTCTGAGTAGGTGCTGATGCACCTTTTGAGGCATTGACAGTCAATGCCTGTTTCCCCTTCGTCTCTCGTCCGGGGTTGTTGGCTGCAGGCCGCTTCCCCTTGTCCTCAAAGGCAGGGAAACTAACTCCCAGAAGGCGAGCATTGGACGCCTTCTTTTCTGCTGCTTCGACTTCGATGATCAAGGAACTCCAGTCGGGAGGAGGAGTGGAGTTGAGCCAGAGTTTGACTGCAGGCAGCATGTTAATGCTGTAGGAGGAGAGGAGTGCGTGTTCTGGCATGCCCGGGGGCAGTCTGAAGCAGGCCTGTCGGAAGCGTTCGATGAATACTCGAACTGTTTCCTTCTCCTTCTGGCGTATCTCTATAAGAGACGCCATTGTCATGTCCTTCCCGCCGTCGTAGAAACGGTCGGGGAAAAGGCACGTCAAATCGTCGAAGGAAGATATGGAATTGTCGGGGAGGCTGCAGTACCAGTCGTACGCCACTCCTTTCAGTGCGCCGACAAATATGCTGGTGAGTAGCGCGTCCTCCTTCGGCAGATGTCCCGTTTGGGACTGGAAGTACGTCAAATAGCGACGTGGAGAGTCCTTTCCATCGTATGGCGTCAATGTTTGTGGTTTATATTTGGGAGGATAAACCACTTTATTCCATTCGAGGGAATAAGGTTGGGGGATACCCATCTTTTGGCACTCCTCTTGTCTATTCTTGGACTCAAAGCGTTCGTGCAGGTCCCTGATCATCTCGACCACGTCTTCCATGGAGCTGGGAGTCGGGAAAGGTGGTACCACCTGGAGTTGAGCATTTGAGGGCTCCGACGTTCGAGGGGCTTCGCGACGATCCGTATCCAAGGATACCCGTTGAGGGGGTACACTTGACTCTCCATTGGCCCATGGGTCGGCACCGGTAGAAGGTGTCCTGGCCAAAGCTGACCGTATCTCAAATACTGCTTGAGTCAGTATTTGCATGGAGGTAGGGAGGGTTTTGAGTCCTCCCTCCAGGGTATCCATGCGCTGGACGAGGTCTGGTGGCGGCGCATCAGACTCGGTATCACCTCCAGCCATGTAGACTGTCATGACACGACTGGAGTCGGATGGCTCAGTTGAGGCTTCTCTTTCAGCCTCGCTCTCCTGTAGAGGAGTTGTTGTTCCCGGAGTTTCGTCTTGGCTACCCCCAGCTATGTTCTTGAGGACTTCTTCGTCTTCGAGACTCGGATTCGCAGGGGCTAGACTACCCCCAGCTAAGTTTTGGAGGACGCCTTCATCTTCGGGAGAAGTATCCGTAAGGGCCTGATTACCTCCAGTCATGTCTTGAAGGACTTCTTCATCTTCGAGATGCAGGTCCACAGGGGCTAGACGACCCCCAGCTATGTTAGGGAGGCTGACATCGCCCTGAGGATGAAGATCCACCCCAGCTGTGCTTTGGAGGACACCCTCGTTTTCGAAAGGAGGATCAGCAAGGGCTTGGCTACTCCCAGCTTCCTCCAAGATCTTTTTCCTCCCCCGAGTGCCTTCGAACACTCCAGAGGACGAGACGGTTGTCTTGGTTTTCCTCGGCTGGCTCTTGGACGAGGAATTGCCAGTCGTCTTTCGGACTGACGAGGAGTTGGAGATTACATTGCATAAAGCAACCTTTGGCTCCTCTTTTGTTGACACCTTCCCGAGGCGACGTCGGAGGGGTGTTGATGACTGCAGCCGCTGGAACACCGACTGTCTTGGTGGGACTGCTGCCTTGCAACAGCAGTTGATGGTGACTACAGCACAAGTGTGCCCTGTGAGGGGCGCATCGTGCTCGTCAGTCGACTCTCCTGATCGGCGTTTGTGAGTGATCACGTTACGCAGATCATTGGAGGAGAGTGCCACCTTCGTACCTCCTTCAGGCACATGGCAAGGCCAAGCGCCAGGGTGGTCAAGTGAATGCTGTGCCCCCTGATCCAACACCAAACATCAGATCAGTAGTGGGGGAACAACATTTGAAGTGACTTGAACGGACCTCAGACGCACAACCAGAGGAGGCGCGGGAGTTTAAGACCACTGGGTTTGCCTTGCTCGACTTGGTTGCGAACGCAACAGATGCGCCCAAGTGAGACAAGGACTTTGAAGGTTGGCTCATTTCTGGCGCAGAAGCACCTGAGTCGACCTTATACAGCTTACCATCAGCAGCGTGCATGATTGTGAGCGCATGCTTCTGGCTTGCTACTGGTATAGCACGTTTGGGACGCATGGCCCGTGCTGCGTTGGACTTCTTCGTACCAGGCCGCTGGGGCGCATAGTACTCAGAATCCAAATTCTCCTCGCCACTACAGCGAGTGAGTCTGTCAAAGACAGAGACCTTCTGTGGCGCATCCGAGGTGATGCACGGGGCATTAGTCGCGCCCCTGCTCCGTCGACGCATCTCTCTCGCCTGAGAGGGAGATGGCTGGGGAATGTGGTCAGCCGTACGTTTCCCCGAGAGATGCGCTGCACCGATGGGCGCATCTTGGTTGCTAAGGACGTCAGCAGGAAGGAAAGACTGGATCAGCACATCCCCTTCGGTGGTGGTGCCAGAGGCGTCGACCTTGCGCACCCAGATTTGGCGAGTCTTCTTCGGCTTCGGCAGCCGCTTCGAAGGGCTCGCAATGCCTTCAGAGATGAACTCCTCATACGCCTGTTGATTGAGGCGTACGACCAACGTCTTGTGGGAGGATCCCACCTTCACGTCGTCGGATTGTGACACAGCTTTCTCGGTGGAGGAGAAAGAGGTCCCCAGCAGAGTCGCCAGCTTGTTTGCCATTAAAATCTTTTGATAGAAATTTCAATACAAACAGAACAGTATTACAATGTAGGACTTAGACGTAGTCCTCGGAGTACACTTTTGTTTAATCTGGGTCCCTTGTGCCGATGGAACGAGTGGTAATACGTTGACTCCGTTGACGATCTGACGACGGTTCTCGGTTCTCTGAAGATCTGGGTTGCTCTGGGTGCTGGAGCTTACGGAGAGGAAGAAGACGTTGAGTGTCTATATCTGCCTCAGTGATTGTGCGACGTCTCTGTCGGCATATGTATGTTCGTCTCTGTGTGTGTAAGAAGGAAATGATCCCTCTATTTATAGTCTGCAGGCTGGCTGCTCAAGCGCGCATATGTAGGATACGCCTGGACGCGGGGATGCCACGTGGTGATTGCTGATGGGGGCGCATGGACGATACGCCCTGATTGAGGAGTTAAATTCTTCATGCTGCTGTTGTGGACAGGCACGTAGCAGGAGGGAGAATCTTTCTGTTGCTGAGATCTTGGGTGAATCAAGTCAAAGGACACGTGTCGTAGGCCCATGGCTCGAAGATCTTGGATTTGGTGGAGAATGATCTGGTAGGATGCGCCTGGGATTGGACGCATGAGGAGACTTTGGCTCGTAACCTTTGGGAGTCACGAACAATTTGTGGCGCATGGCTTTTGAGGCGCATGCGAGGCTTCAGTAGTGACTTTACTTCTGTCTTTAGGGATCAGAGAAAAGTCTGAGGTGCATGGCTTTTGAGGCGCATGCAGAGCTTCAGTAGTGACTTTACTTCTGTCTTTAGGGATCAGAGAAAAGTCTAAGGCGCATGGCTTTTGAGGCGCATGGCTGCGGAGGCGCATGCGAGATGGTTTGGGCGGCCACGTGGCTTGTAACCGTCGGAGGGAAGTAATGATGATAATGACGTCGACGATGCTTCATTTTCTGAAAAAGCTGTCAACTACAGTCTTTGGGGGACGTGCTGCCAACTCTGTCAGACTTCAGCATTTAATGTTCTTTGACAGGTGATGGGTTGTCGAGTGGGCGCATCGATCGACGTTCCACTAGGCGCATGAGGCCGCATGGGGGCACACGCTTGTGAAGCGCTTGGTGCTGAGGGGCGCGTCTGTGTGATGCGCGGTCTGGCCGACACATCCGCTCCGCTTGACACATCTTTTGGTACGACTGTTACGTTCTTCGAGTGCTTTAAATAGCCATTTTTGACTTGGCTGAATTCAAAGCGTTAGGTTCATCCATTTAATACAAATTCATTGCACGGGATTCGGAGAGCCATCCACTTGGCGTATGGGTTTGATTTGCCCGGCCTAGAAATAGTGGCATGGAGAGAGTTTGCTTCTCGTTCTCTCACGTCCTCCCGAAATGAACTTGTTTGCTCGAGCACATTCTGTTGATGAGATGCTTCCGAGGGTGAAGATGCGACGCAATGTCTTCATTGATACACTTGAAGGTGACTGTTACATCCAAAAGTCGGAGTCGAGGGCTTCTGAGGCAGGCGGAAGGTGCCTGTTGCATCCAAAGATAGGGATGCTCGAGCCTCGTCTCCGTTATGTGGGAAGAGCCCCAGATCGGAATTGTGGTGCTGCGGCTTTGGGGGCTCTTTCTTCTGTCAGAGTGGGTGTTGCCCATTCTGGTTGTGTTGAAAGCTGCTCCTTTAGCCGCGGTTTCGATTGCGGTCTTCCTTCGTCTTTGGAGGCTCTTTTGAAGCCTCCCCTGGCCACAGGTTGACTTGCGGTGCTCTTCTCTTCCTCGGTTTGGGGAGCTCTTCCTCCAACTACAGGGTTGATTTTCACCCTCGTTCTGCTCAATAAATGCATCATTAGTCGAAGCATTTAGACGGCGGTGAGCCTGGCTGGAAGGGTGGCACATAACTGAGCTACTGAAGGGATGCACATAACTGAGGATGCTGAAGGGATGCGCCCGGCTAGGAGAGCATGGTGGGATGCGCCTGACTGAGAACGCATGGTGAGATGCACCTGTTCGAGAGCGCATGATGATGATGCGCCTGGCTGTAGACTTAGGGTCTTTTCTTTTTGTAGAAGTTCTCTTTTGTACAGCCCTTTTTAAGACATGTAATAGACTTTTATATGAAATAAAAATCTTCTTTTAATGTCTATATTCTTGTTTTGCTGTGTCAAAGTGCTTTGTCTGAACTTCCTGGCGCATGTAGTGTTTGGTGCATAGGATTTCTGATCGTAAAATTCCATGCTTCTACACAAAGTATACTACAATATATGGAATCCTCGTATGTATACATAAGCTGTAAATGTTGTAAAACCAAGGCTAACTAATCTCATCCAAAAATAAAAGAATAAGGGATGTCATATAATCAACTATGAATTGTCATTGGTACATGTAGTTGGACGGAGACAAATCCACTACCAACTATGAAAAGAAAATACATGATAAAAAGAGTTTGGCGAGCGAAGCAAAGATGATTAAAGTACAATCATCCTCGAAGACATAGAGATTATCATGGCCACGGCTAGAACACCTGCGAAAGGCAAGAGCACACACCTGGCGAGATAACCAGGTCCTCAGAGGGACGTAACAAGATACAGGAAGAACATGCCATATAAATACTGAATATAAAATATGCCACAATCAAAGAAAGTGACAAGACATAAATAAGGTAACCTAACCGTACTAAAGTGATCATGCAGTTGAGAAACAATCCTTCGACGCATGAGCCCTGGCTGTAAATAAGATCGATATAGTCCCCATACAGGGCACCTGGGGCCTACGTCCGTAACGTCCGAAGATCGTCAAAGGGCACCATGTGCAAGGGGCTACGTCCATAACGCTCTGGAAAACGTCAGAGGGCACCTGGAGCCTGCGTCTCCGAAGGAGCGCACAGGTAATAAGGGAAGTACAAAGAAGCCCATACGTCAGGTAATATTCTCCCCACCCAATGCACCTATTATGTCGCATCCACGACCATGTAACACTACTAACCGTCAAGTCTTCTAACATACAACTACTGACAGTTAGACCCAACGCACGTCCTATATGCATCAGTGATCAGCCAACACGCAAGTCCGGATGCTGTATGCTACTCACAACTCACACATCTTGTGGCACATCGGTGTCAAAGTTTATGTAATGCACTAAACTAGTGGTAGTCCCTTAACTCTAGGTCCATATGCAATCAAAGGATAATAACAAAATACAGCTAATATCACTGAGCAGGCACTAGGTCAGGAACTGTAATAATGGTACAGTTAAAAGAAATAAAAATAAATACACAGTGATATGCAATAAATAAAATACAGACAAATTATAAACAATAAATTATGGCAAGGTATCTTGCCTGGTGTGTCGCCTGGTGGTGCGATGTTCTGTCATATTCCAATAGTCCAATAGCCATGGTCGATGTGTAGGGGTCCGAGGTCGCGAGAAAATAGGCAAGCATGATTAGTCATGATTAATGAGGATAATTGGAAGAATTTGTGGAGTAGATAAATATACAAATTCTTAGAAAAGATTTTTATTACTTTAAAAACATGTTTACTTGTAAAAATGTATTTATAAAAATACTTGAAAATATTTATATATAATAATTTTGAAAATTTTATCTTATTAGTCAAAATACTCTAAGTTGTAAAATATGATTAAGGTGGATACTATGTTTCACAATTTAAAATATCTATTTAGATAAACAGTTAAAAATATTTTTAAATCATTTATACCAAAAAGTATAACTGGTCAAATATATGTACATATAAATCGAAAAGAATATTTTAGTGTTTAAAAACTAACTTGAAATTTTACTAGAAAATAATAGTAATAATAATAATAATAATATAAATAATAACATTTAACATAACAACAAACTAATATTAGTAATAATATATAAATAATAAATCACACCATTCTACTAATTTAGATAAATGATAATAATAATAATAATAACAATAATAATAATAATAATAATAATAATAATAATAATAATATTAATATTAATATTAATATTAATATTAATAATAATAATAATAATAATAATAATAATAATAAAAGTGATAAGGACAATACTGCTGTTCTTTAGTTTAGGTTTAGAAGTGGAGAGAGAGTATCGAGAGGAGGAAAGGGTGAAGGAAGGGGAACTCACCGGAGGGCTTGGCCGGGCTCCACGAGGCGACGGCGGGCTCTGGGCGCCGGCTGGCACGGTGGCGGACTTGATGGCTTGGGCGTGGCCGGCCATAGAGGGGAAGAGGCGCGGCAGCACCCGATCTGGGTCGGCGGAGGAACGCAAGTTGGGGTGGAGCGGCGTCGAAGGGGGGCTCCTGGCAGCTGCTGTTCCGGCGGCCAACGCGCACGCGTGGAGGGAGGCGGACGCGCAGAGGCTCGCGGAGTCGACGAGGATGCCGGTGTCGACGGCCGAGCGGAATGAGAGGAGGGGCTCGCGGAGGCGGGCGCTCCAATGGAGGCGGCAACAACTGCGGAGGAGATCGGGCGTGCTCATGGGGACCGCGACGGAGGTGAGGGTTGTTTTCCTTTTTTGTTTCCTGGGTGATGGTGGTGGTCATAATGGTGGAGGTGATGGGGGTTGGTGGCCGTCCGGTGAGGTGGCTGGGAGGGAAGTCCAGCGGTCAGGTGGTCGGAGTTACCATGGGGCGTGGGCCCAAGGAGATGGCCGGGTTAGGGTGGCCGGCCGAGTGGGGTGGTGGTGACGCTGGCCTTGGAGGTGGTTGACGACGGTAATGGTGATGATGATGATGATGCTGGTGGTGGTGGAGAGAGGTCAACTGGTGGAGGAACTGGCCGTGGTTGGTCAGGGCAGAGTTGACGGCCAGAGGCTGAGATCGGGTTGGGGGTCAATCGGCTCGGGTTCGCCGGTGAGACTGGCGACTGTGGTATTAGCGGCAGTGGCCATACGGTGGTTGTGCCGGTTCTAGTTGTGGTGATGGCGGATGATTGAGGTGGTTTGGATGATGAGGATGGGTTGGTTGGGGAGACGACCGGGGAGCGTAGGGCTGCTAGAAAGCTCGGGTAGGGCAGAATTTGGGTTAGGGTCTCGTGTCCGATATGTGGACACGAAGATGCAAATGTAATTGTAATGGAAAAATATAGTAGAGGGGATGAGGCACAGACACGATGCACCTGTTGTGGAGATTGGCTTGGTATATTTTATGGATGAGTACCTCTCCTTATATAGGAGGTGAGAATTCCCAGTTGGATAAGGACTTGCAATGATTTAAACCCCGATGGATAATTCCATCCTTTATTTAAATCGAATTAGAATTTAAGCAATCAAAATCAAATCAACCTAGATAACTTCCTTTAATTTAAAATAAATTCTTTTCCAAGTTTAAATTATCAAAATAATTAAAACAATGTTTTAAATCTCTTTTTCATAATTACTAAAATATAGCATAAATAATTTCGAAAATCAAGAATATTACTTAAATATTAAATTATAAAATAGCTTTTGTAAATGACAAACTAGATTAATAAACAAATTCCAAATTTCGCAAATATCTAGAATTTATTTTATATAAACCAAAAATTTCCAAATCACTACTTATTTTAACATAACTCTTTTATACAAAATAAAAATATTTATCACATTTGTTTGAACATGTATATTCCTATATAAAATAAAATTTATAACAAAAATATTTTTCTAAAATATGTACCTCGACACATATTCGCACTCGTCGAGCAAATACGAACGCAATTCTCGCACGCTACGCAAATACAAAAATACGAATTCGTATGCGACGTGCAGATACGACGTACAAAATAATTACAAAATATTTAATAAAAAAAAACGTAGTAGAAATTTAGGGGGTTTACATCTTACCCAACTTAAAAGAATTTTGTCCTCGAAATTTAGGAGTAATTAGGGTAGGTAGGGCGAAGGGGATGAAAGGAGTTTTATTCGAATAGATGTACGAGATCTTCTTGGGACGAGGATGCAAAATATTCGTCGAGGAGACGTGCGACATTTCAATGGCATTATGTCATTTGATCGCCTAGAAATTTTTTTTTGATGGTTCTAGATTACGATCATGTATATGACAATCAATCAATGACTAAGCTCGATCATCCCTAACATTAACCTTAAAAAGGGGCAACCTCATAAGTAGGTAATAAACTCCTTAATCCTTTGATATCATTAATATTCATGTGATCTCTTTTATCATAAATCGTTCTTTCGAAAAATTACTTTCGTTTCATATCCCCTTAAAATTTAACAAAATAATTATGATTATAAATGTACTCTAACTTCTTCTATCTCGTCATAAAATTTCAATTAGCCTAAAATTTTGAATTCCATAATCTCCATTATACTAGCTCACTTATATATATCTTTCCAAGTTATAATTTCCTCTAGAATTAAAATTTCAAAACCTTCAACAAATTTGGCCCAAGTAGAAGTTAAAATTTTCCTTACTGCAAATTTGTATTTATTGGTCAATGTACAATACATCCATAGATACCAAAATAAAAGTCCGTCTTCAATGTTCGATAAATCTCGAAAACTAACAGTATACCTTCATAACTCAATCTTCTATCATAATTGAAAATTTCCTATAGTATTTCTTAGTCTCTCTCGAAAATTTGAATTCAACAATCTCCTCTTATTAATGGTAGAAATGAAACTCATCTTCACTTCATATTCATGATCATCTTAGAACTTAATTTTCCATGCATCAAAATGTAAAGGTTTCTTTCTTCAATAATTTGGTTATCCTTGGAAACTAATATCATCATAATACTATATGTTATCGAAGGCAACGTCAACATTTGCATCCATACATTTTTATATATAAACTTGGTTCTTAAACCACCAAAGCTTTAGAAATTTTTTTTTACTCGATATTTAGTTACCTCAAAATAAATTTTGAAATTCGAGAAGTCTATTTACCCTTGTGTGTTTTATCAAAACACAATATAACATTTCTTACTTCATCTATTTGGATTTATCGCACATTTTCACTTATGTCCAATCTATACCTCGTAATCTCGTAATTATCTTAACCAACTGTATTATTTATCCATGCTGTAGGTTTCTCTAATCTAACCTATACTAACCCTAGAATGTCATGATCAAATTTTATTTCGCCTAAGAAAATCATACAAGGATCAAGGTTGCATGAACTATGGAGGAATCATAGTGAAATAATAGTAAAGCAATTTAAATGGGAAAGAAGAAGGGTAAGGGTTGCAATACTGTATGAAGAGCAAAAGGTGTTATGGATCTAAGTAATTCAAGATAAGGTACGAAAATAAATGGACAAGGTTTTAGCAATCAAGTTAGAGCACAAAGTTAAGCATTTAAGGAATCACATCATATATTGGGTCGAAAAATTTGAGTCGAGGTTGAGTCCATATATGTAGTCAAAAGTATATCGGTACCATGGTAAGGTTTATAGTTTAGTCTTATGACCCGAAAATCGTATCATAAAAATAGGATACAAGGGGACGTGTTTTAGTGGGACATGATATACCTACATGAAGGTGAGCTCGTCTAGGTCTTGCATGTGAATTTGGTTGGAAGGAAAGGTCTAGTGTTGTGCTCCAAATATCAAAGTCACGATAGGGAACGCCAAATGATCAAAAATAGAAAGTGGGTTTTCATAAGATACTAATTAATGCACAAAAATAAAAAGGTTAAAGCACGAAATAAAGATAATTTAGGAAATCTCGTAGATCAAGTTAAGATAAAGTTAGGGACATAGTTTCTAGAGAGAAGATAGTCTCATAGATAAGGGTATGGTCAAGGGAATGATTCCAATCATTTCTAAGTTTCAAATAATTAAATGGTCATGATAAAGATCTAGAATTGAGGGAAGGTTGAGTAAGGCAAGATAAAGATATAGTTACACAGTATGGTCGATGACTAATTATACTTGTGTATATGCAATATCATAATCATAGGTGGTATGGCAATCTAATGTGGAATACTTCTATCTCACTAGGGTGACCTTACTTGCTTCTTGGTCCTCTACCAATATATGATCTAATCTAAAATTTTAAGTTACTCGAAAGTTTCTCAATAAAATTTCCAAGATACTCCACCAAGATTTCCAATCATCTTAGGCTGTCAACTTTAATCAAAATTTTAAATCTCTAGCCAATCTCGAAACAACCCTTGTATGTCGTAATTCGAATAATTATTATTATTTTTTCCTTCAAATCTTAAACTCAATATTTAATAAGTTTATCAGCCGAATTTCGTACTACAAAATGGAACATTTAAATAACTCCCGAATTTAATTATATGTCCTTCAAAGGTGTATATCTAACTTCCAATAAGTCACAACTACTATTCAAAAGATTTTTTTTCCACCAAATTTAAATATCCATAATCAAGGCCTTAAACTTGAAATCTAAATAACTTTATAGTCATAGATCATGTGACGTAATTTAAAAACATTTTGCCAAAATTTATCAATCATCCTCAAATTTTGGTCAATCGTAAATCCTACTTCCACATTCAAAATTTTATGATCATTCTCAAATCAAATTTATATCCCTCCAAAAGATGTATAGCTATAAATCATAAATGTTTAAGGACCTTCAAAAATCAAAACGCAAAATCAAATCAATTTGTTAGCTCTCCTCTTGTGTATACCACCTTGTAATAGATAAAATTTTCAACTATCCTTTGAAGGCGGTAATATGCTACTACCCAACTTGGAGTTAACTAATCCTTAAGATCATATTTTTAGAAAAATGTCTTTATAACTCAAATGAGACCTCAATGTACACTAATTGTCAATGTAATCTTCATAGCCATGTGTTTGACCTATGAGCATATACTAGTGTAGTCATCTTACTAAGCACGAAACTAAGAATTTACGGTAGAAGGAGTCAAACAAGATGCAAATCAAGGAGGTCGAACGAGAGTTCGAAATTTGAAGTCAATAAAGGATATCAAGTAGGTGGATGAGATTCTAAACTCTAATCCTATATTGCAGGCCCGTTCGGTACAGTCATGTAACCGAAACGGTAACTAGACCTGCATGGACCACCACAAAAATATGTAACGCCCCAGTCCCAAAATGCGTAGGACTAGGCACGTAGACATGCCAGCTGTATACATACAAAGTATACTCCAATATATGGAATCCTCCTATGTATACATAAGCTGTAAATACAGTAAAACCAAGGCTAACTAATCTTATCCAAAAATAAAAGAATAAGAGATGTCATATAATCAACTATGAATTGTCATTGGTACATGTAGTTGGGCGGAGACAAATCCACTACCAACTATGAAAAGAAATACATAATAAATGAAAGAGTTTGGCGAGCGAAGCGAAGACGATTAAAGTGCAATCATCCTCGAAGACATAGAGATGATCATGGCCACGGCTAGAACACCTGTAAAAGATAAGAGCACACACCTGACGAGATAACCAGGTCCTCAGAGGGACGTAACAAGATACATGAAGAATATGCCATATAAATACTGAATATAAAATATGTCGCAATCAAAAAAAGTGACAAGACATAAATAAGGTAACCTAACCGTACTAAAGTGATCATGCAGTTGAGAAACAATCCTTCGACGCATGAGTCCTGGCTGTAAATAGGATCGGCATAGTCCCCATACAGGGCACCTGGGGCCTACGTCCGTACCGTCCGAAGATTGTCAGAGGGCATCATGTGCAAGGGGCTACGTCCATAACGCTCTGGAAAACGTCAGAGGGCACATGGAGCCTGCGTCTCCGGAGGAGCGCACAGGTAATAAGGGAAGTACAAAGAAGCCCATACGTCAGGTAATGTTCTTTCCACCCAATGCACCTATCATGTCGCATCTACGACCATGTAACACTACTAACCGTCAAGTCTTCTAACATACAACTACTGACAGTTAGACCCAACACACGTCCTATATGCATCAGTGATCAGCCAACACGCAAGTCCGGATGCTATATGCTACTCACAACTCACACATCTTGTGGCACATCGGTGTCAAAGTTTATGTAATGCACTAAACTAGTGGTAGTCCCTTAACTCTAGGTCCATATGCAATTAAAGGATAATAACAAAATACAGCTAATATCACTGAGCAGGCACTAGGTCAGTAACTGTAATAATAGTACAGTTAAAAGAAATAAAAATAAATACACAGTGATATGCAATAAATAAAATACAGACAAATTATAAACAATAAATTATGGCAAGGTATCTTGCCTGGTGTGTCGCCTGGTGGTGCGATGTTCTGTCATATTCCAATAGTCCAATAGCCATGGTCGATGTGTAGGGGTCCGAGGTCGCGAGAAAATAGGCAAGCATGATTAGTCATGATTAATGAGGATAATTGGAAGAATTTGTGGAGTAGATAAATATACAAATGCTTAGAAAAGATTTTTATTACTTTAAAAACATGTTTACTTGTAAAAATTTATTTATGAAAAATACTTAAAAATATTTATATATAATAATTTTGAAAATTTCATCTTATTAGTCAAAATACTCTAAGTTATAAAATATGATTAAGGTGGATACTATGTTTCACAATTTAAAATATCTATTTAGATAAACAGTTAAAAATATTTCTAAATCATTTAGACCAAAAAGTATAACTGGTCAAATATATGTATATATAAATCGAAAAGAATATTTCAGTGTTTAAAAATTAACTTGAAATTTTGCTAGAAAATAATAGTAATAATAATAATGTAAATAATAACATTTAACATAACAACAAACTAATATTAGTAAAAATATATAAATAATAAATGTCACCATTCTACTAATTTAGATAAATGATAATAATAATAATAACAGTAATAATAATACTAATAATAATAATGATAATACTAATAATAATAATAATGATGATACTAACAGTAATAATAATAATAATACTAATAATAATAATAATAATAATAATAATAATAATAATGATAATAATATTAATAATAATAATAAAAGTGATAAGGACGGCACTGCTGTTCTTTAGTTTAGGTTTAGAAGTGGAGAGAGAGTATCGAGAGGGGGAAAGGGTGAAGGAAGGGGAACTCACCGGAGGGCTTAGCCGGGCTCCGCGAGGCGGCGGCGGGCTCTGGGCGCCGGCTGGCACGGTGGCGGACTTGATGGCTTGGGCGCGCCCGGCCATAGAGGGAAAAAGGCGCGGCGGCACCCGATCTGGGTCGGCGGAGGAACGCAAGTTAGGGCGGAGCGGCGTGGAAGGGGGTCTCCTGGCAGCTGCTGTTCCGGCGGCCAATGCGCACGCGTAGAGGGAGGCGGACGTGCAGAGCCTCGCGGAGTCGACGAGGATGCCGGTGTCGGTGGTCGAGCGGAATGAGAGGAGGGGCTCGCGGTGGCGGGCACTCCGATGGAGGCGGCGACGACTGCGGAGGATATCGAGCGTGCTCGCGGGGACCGCGACGGACGTGAGGTTTTTTTTCCCTTTTTATTTCCTGGGTGATGGTGGTGGTCATAATGGTGGAGGTGATGGAGCTGATGGAGGTTGGTGGCCGTCCGGTGAGGTGTCTGGGAGGGAAGTCCAGCGGTCAGGTGGTCGGAGTTACCATGGGGCGTGGGCCCAAGGAGATGGCCGGGTTAGGGTGGTCGGCCAAGTGGGGTGGTGGTGACGCTGGCCTTGGCGGTGGTTGTCGACGGTAGTGGTGATGATGATGATGATGGTGGTGGTGGAGAGAGGTCGACCGGTGGAGGAACTGGCCGTGGTTGGTCAGGGCAGAGTTGACGGCCAGAGGCTGGGATCGGATTGGGGGTCAATCGGCTCGGGTTCGCCGGTGAGGTTGGCGACTGTGGTATGAGCGGCGGTGGCCATATGGTGGTTGTGCCGGTTCTGGTTGTGGTGATGGCGGATGATTGAGGTGGTTTGGATGATGAGAATGGGTTGGTTGGGGAGACAACCGGGGAGCGTAGGGCTGCTAGAAAGCTCGGGTAGGGCAGAATTTGGGTTAGGGTCTCATGTCCGGGATGTGGACACGAAGATGCAGATGTAATTGTAATAGAAAAATATAGTAGAGGGGATGAGGCACAGACACGATGCACCTGTTGTCGAGATTGGCTTGGTAGATTTTATGGATGAGTACCTCTCCTTATATAGGAGGTGAAAAGTTCCAGTTGGATAAGGACTTGCAATGATTTAAACCCCGATGGATAATTCCATCCTTTATTTAAATCGAATTAGAATTTAAGCAATCAATATCAAATCAACCTAGATAACTTCCTTTAATTTAAAATAAATTCTTTTTCCAAGTTTAAATTATCAAAATAATTAAAACAATGTTTTAAATCTCTTTTTCATAATTATTATAATATAGCATAAATAATTTCAAAAATCAAGAATATTACTTAAATATTAAATTATAAAATAGCTTTTGTAAATGACAAAATAGATTAATAAACAAATTCTAAATTTCGCAAATATCTAGAATATATTTTATATAAACCAAAATTTTTCAAATCACTACTTATTTTAAAATAACTCTTTTATACAAAATAAAAATATTTATCACATTTGTTTGAACATGTATATTCCTATATAAAATAAAATTTATAACAAAAACGTTTTTCTAAAATATGTACCTCGACACATATTCGCACTCGTCGAGCAAATACGAACGCAATTCTCGCACGCTACGCAAATACAAAAATACGAATTCGTATGCGACGTGCAGATACGACGTACAAAATAATTACAAAATATTTAATAAAAAAATCGTAGTAAAAATTTAGGGGGTTTACATCTTACCCAACTTAAAAGAATTTTGTCCTCGAAATTTAGGAGTAATTAGGGTAGGTTGGGCGAAGGGGATGAAAGGAGTTTTATTCGAATAGATGTACGAGATCTTCTTGGGACGAGGATGCAAAATATTCGTCGAGGAGACGTGCGACATTTCAATGGCAATATGTCATTTGATCGCCTAGAAAAAAATTTGATGGTTCTAGATTACGATCATGTATATGACAATCAATCAATGACTAAGCTCGATCATCCCTAACATTAACCTTAAAAAGGGGCAACCTCATAAGTAGGTAATAAACTCCTTGGTCCTTTGATATCATTAATATTCATGTGATCTCTTTTATCATAAATCGTTCTTTCCAAAAATTACTTTCGTTTCATATCCCCTTAAAATTTAACAAAATAATTATGATTATAAATGTACTCTAACTTCTTCTATCTTATCATAAAATTTCAATTAGCCTAAAATTTTGAATTCCATAATCTCCATTATACTAGCTCACTTATATATATCTTTCCAAGTTATAATTTCCTCTAGAATTAAAATTCCAAAACCTTCAACAAATTTGGCCCAAGTAGAAGTTAAAATTTTCCTTACTACAAATTTGTATTTATTGGTCAATGTACAATGCATCCATAGATACCAAAATAAAAGTCCGTCTTCAATGTTCGATAAATCTCGAAAACTAACAGTATACCTTCATAACTCAATCTTCTATCATAATTGAAAATTTCCTATAGTATTTTTTAGTCTCTCTCGAAAATTTGAATTCAACAATCTCTTCTTATTAATGGTAGAAATGAAACTCATCTTCACTTCATATTCATGATCATCTTAGAACTTAATTCTCCATGCATCAAAATGTAAAGGTTTCTTTCTTCAATAATTTGGTTATCCTTGAAAACTAATATCATCATAATACTATATGTTATCGAAGGCAACGTCAACATTTGCATCCATAAATTTTTATATATAAACTTGGTTCTTAAACCACCAAAGCTTTAGAAAAAAAAAATTTCACTCGATATTTAGTTACCTCAAAATAAATTTTGAAATTCGAGAAGTCTATTTACCCTTGTGTGTTTTATCAAAACACAATATAACATTTCTTACTTCATCTATTTGGATTTATCGCACATTTTCACTTATGTCCAATCTATACCTCGTAATCTTGTAATTATCTTAACCAACTGTTTTATTGATCCATGCTGTAGGTTTCTCTAATCTAACCTCTACTAACCCAAGAATGTTATGATCCAATTTCATTTCGCCTAAGGGAATCATACAAGGATCAAGGTTGCATGAACTATGGAGGAATCATAGTGAAATAATAATAAAGCAATTTAAATGGAAAAGAAGAAGGGTAAGGGTTGCAATACTGTATGAAGAGAAAAAGATGTTGTGGATCTAAGTAATTCAAGATAAGGTACAAAAATAAATGGACAAGGTTTTAGCAATCAAGTTAGAGCACAAAGTTAAGCATTTAAGGAATCACATCATATATTGGGTTGAAAAATTTGAGTCGAGGTTGAGCCCATATATGTAGTCAAAAGTATATCGGTACCATGGTAAGATTTATAGTTTAGTCTTATGACCCGATGTAGGAGCATGGAAAAGAACAGGAAAGTCCATGCGGCTCAAAACAGAGGGAGTCTCATACGGTTCAAGAATCTCTTAGAGCTTCATGCGGCTCAAAAAACTTTTAGAGCTTCTTACGGCTCAAAAGTCCCTTAGAGCTTCATGCGGCCCAAAATCCTTTAGAGCTTTATGCGGCTCGAAAGTCCCCGATAGCTCCATGCAGCTCGGGAAAAGCCACGTGGCCCTATGCGGTTCAAAAATAGGCCTCTACAGCTGGCCATAACTACTCTGTGCCGCTGGCTCATTAAATGCTCTGAAGCAATGCGGCAGCTCTGACACAAAAGATTGACAGCTCTGACATAAAGGTAAAATGATGACTCTGACATAATGACGTGCTCCTAGAGAGACGAGAAAAATCTTTATAGCTGGCACGATCCACCAATTCCAAAGCTCCTTATGCGGATCGCTTCAAAGACTTTCATGCGGCTTAATTGTGGGGGCCACCCTTATGCGGTTCAGATGGGGGGCCACCCTTATGCGGCTCAGTTGAGGGGGCCACCCTTATGCGGTTCAGATAGGGGGCCACCCTTATGCGGCTCGGTTGTGGGGGCCACCCTTATGCGGCTCAGTTGAGGGGGCCACCCTTATGCGGTTCAGATAGGAGGCCACCCTTATACGGCTCGGTTGTGGGGGCCACCCTTATGTGGCTCAGTTGAGGGGGCCACCCTTATGTGGTTCAGATAGGGGGCCACCCTTATGCGGCTCAGTTATGGGGGCCACCCTCATGCGGTTCAGTTGGGGGCCACCCTCATGCGGTTCAGTTAGAGGCCACCCTCATACGGCTCGGCTGTGGGGGCCACCCTTATGCGGCTTGGTTGTGAGGCCATCCTCATGCGGCTCGGTTGTGAGGCCATCCTCATGCGGCTCGGTTGTGAGGCCACCCTCATGCGGCTCAATTAGCAGACCACACTCATGCGGCTCTGCCAGGATGCTCCATTCATGCGGCTCACAGTATAAATGGCAGTTGGGACACGAGGTAGAAGATTGACTAAGACTTATCCAATCGGATTTATTGCAACCAACAAATCATAACAATACAGATTTATTCCAACCAACTCAACAGCCCAGATTGATTTCCAACAAACAGATCAAGGTTAATCTTAACCAATCCCCAACCGCCTACTTTTTAAGGTACAGTTACTGCACACCCCGCTCATCATAATTCCTATAAATAGCAATGTGCTGTTCCCTTGCAAAGACACACACAGAGCCTGAGCATAGAGACTAGCAACCCCTGTATACACAGAGAGCATTTTATCGCCAGAGCAAAAGATACGTCCGATCGTCCAAGGAGTAAGGCAGAGTTGATAGCACTCTCCCGAGCCTCTACCGTCACCCCCCCAGAAAAAATAAACAATTGTACTTAGATTGCTTTTCCTAGATTTTGTTCCTAGGCTCTCTTTGTACGAGCGAGTTTGTATTGTGAATCAAAGTTCAGTCATCCCATAAAATTATTCTGTTCTTTCGATAATCAATGGCAAACACGATGACAACTCTGCTGGGGACTAACTTCTCCACTGCTGAGAAGTTGTTGACGTAATCGAACGCAGCCAAGCTTGGCTCCACGCAACAGATGCTGGTTGTTCGCTTCGACCAGCTAGCGTTTAAAGAGATGCTCTCCGATGGGAGCGCTGGCCCGGTCCAGAAGTGAGCCCACACGAAGAAGGCCCGTAGGGTGTGGAGGCCCAAGACTTTTGCTCCTCCCCAAGCTCTGGAAGAGACGTTCTCTGCTGTCCAAGATGGCGGAGAAGACTTTCATGCGGCCCTACTTCAGGCCGCAGAGGACCCTGCTGTTCTCAAGTCTGACAGAGGAAAGCACTACGATGCTGGACTTGAGGAAGCAAATGGGGACTCTATGCGGTCCAGGAGGAAGCCGCATAAGGGTGCCAGCCGCATGAAGGCTCATGCGGCCAACAATTTCAGCCGCATGAAGGCTCATGCAGCCACTAAATCCAGCCGCATGAATGTTCCTACGGCAGCCAAATCCAGCCGCATGAATGCTGATGCGGCCACAAATGCCAACCGTATGAATGCTGATGCGGCCACAAATATCAGCCGCATGTATGTCCATGCGGCAGCCAAATCTAGCCGAATGAATGCTGATGCGTACACAAATGCCAGCCGCATGAATCCTCATACAGCCACCAATTCCAGCCGCAGAACATATGCTCTATGCGGCTCGGGTTCAGTCTTCGACCGCCTCTCATGCGGTCCTGACCTCAGATGCTCTTATAAGGATGTGCCAGACTCTGTACGACACAATTTGGACTCTTCCTACTATGCGCCCTTGGGTACTAGAGGGAAGAAGTCTAGGGCAGTGCGGGCTCGTCGAGCTCAGTCAGCTGTCCCAACCTCTGACCATCAGAGAGCTCCGCTTACTGTTAGACGGGCCTCTGATGGAAAGTTGTACAAAACCGACCGTGTCCAGCCCCCGGCGGCAAACGGACAGAGTGGTTCCCAAGAGTCTCCCAATCAGGGAGCAAACATGGTGCCAACACACTCGTGTACTCGGGACTCCCGGGCCCACAAAATGAGTGACTTGTGTGATGTGATTCTTCACAAGCGCAAGAAAAGAGAAAAAAACTTGGTGTGCAGAGAGTCCTTTCATGAACATCACTGCACTCAAGTCATTGTCAACTGCTGCTGCAGCAATACGGCAGTACAAGAGGACCAGTAGTCTGTCTTCCAATGACTGCAGCAGCCAGGACCGGTCCTGTAATAAAGCTTAGGAGACGAGGTGCTTCATGTCACCTCCTGCAATTCTGCTCAGAAGATCCCTACCGGCAAGGCATGGAAGAAGATAAATATTTCCAGCCCGACGATCTCAACTAGCGTGGCCAGGAAACTCGCGTCCAAGCGGCTGTCCACAACCACCTCAGGAGGAGTTTACCAGGACACCCGCTCAAAGACGAAATCTTCAACACTGGGGGATTCGTCAACTACACCTCAGGGGGTAGCCGAAGCTGGGGGTAACACCCCTCGGAACATCTATGACAATTCGGTATTCCAAGAAGATCAACCAGGGGAGACAGTTCCCCCAACAGATGCAATGGACCCAGATGTCCATGGGTCCCAAGATGAAGCAACCTCTGATGCAGGGGGTAACACTTCCTCCGAGTCCGAATCGGAGGAGAACATCCCCATGTACCCCGACGACTTCTCTCTACGAGGGTATAATTCGGAGAGCACGTCTTTTACCGTACCTTCTACCGTCCCTCGTGTAAGAACGGCATTCATGACTGGGAATGATCAAGACGGTTCCAGCGATCGACAGCGTCTCGACACTCTTGAGGCCATACTTCACACCTTAGTGAAGTCGGTGGAAGAAATCAAGGCGGCCCTACCTACTCTTCAAGGAAGGACGCCTGATCAGACAAGTTTGGGTCCCGCCGTCAATGCGGACTCGAACACAACTACACCAACCCCGGGTGACAATCCACCCGGAATGACGGCTTCCAGTGCTGCGGACGAGGCTAGAGAGGCAAGAAGAGAAGTCCAGGAGCTCCGTACGATGTTTCACGCACGAGAATACTCTCAGGACTTGAAGATACGACAACCGTATCCTGCTGCATGGAGGGATGTCCCCTTCCCTCCGCGGTACAAGCCGTTCAACATCAACCCCTACGACGGGAAGACCTCTGCAAGCCGGCACATAACCTACTTCGAGGTCACAACAGACCACTTACCGCATGACGATACGATCCTTACGCGATTGTTTGTCGGGGCATTAGAGGGGGTAGCATTTGATTGGTACCGCAATTTGTCGGACAACTGCATTCATTCCTTCGCCGGCTTCAAAAACATGTTTCTTAAAATCTACGAGGTATGACAAGATGTGACAATGTCCACCCTCATGGACGTTGTTCAAGGTGAGAAAAAGCTGACAAGGAACTACATTGAACAGTTTTACTAAACCGTGATGAAATTGCCCTCTAGGAGTCCAGATTCTTCCTTGATTGAAATCTGCCAAAAGAGGCTGCTTCCCACAATCAGCCTCTGGATGGGCAAAAGTCAGTTCAAGGACTGGAAGACTTTTATCATCAGCGCCACTAGCACAGAAGACAAGTTGAAGAAAGCTCGTCAACTGGGATTGCACATCTCGGAAGGAGAGGACAAGGACAAACGCCCTAATGCCAACAACAACAACGGTGGTAATTCCTCCAACCACCGAGACAACAAGGACAAACAGGCTATGGTGGCCGAAACAGCCTTGAAGCCCAAACCGAAGCCGACAGAGAAGCAGTGGCCACATATGACTTACTCCTTCGAAGACAGCCATATCAAGCCCATCCTTGACATGCTCATACAAGGAGATCGAATTCAGCTCCCTCCTCCAAGGCGTGAACCTCGTCCTACGGAGATGGAAAGCCCAAGGTACTGCCACTACCACCGCTACGTCCACCATGCTACACAAGACTGTTTCCAACTGAAGCAGTACATCCAGAACCTGATCGACTCTAAGGCTCTGGCCATTGACTTCGAGGAGGTAACTATGGCGGCCAACATGGTGTCTGTCCAATTCGGCAGCTTTCCTCCGACGAAGACTCAAGATGGAGTAGTACCCGTTCCCCGGGCAAAGATGGAGGTCGCTAATCTTTCACCTCCCCGAGACCAGGCTGCTGGTCTAGTGCCCCTCACCACATCACGAGGAAAGGTCATGTGGGTCCATCCGGACCTGGTACCTGAAGTGACTCAGCCCGCACCACCCTCCACCGATAAGAAGAAGGGTAGGAAAGTCAAGTCCTGGCGCATAATCTTGGCTGACATCGAAGAAGCGACAGCTGTCGTTACTCGGTCCGGTGCACAATCTCAACCCGTGCCGGGTAACTCGGCTGAAGATCGTCAGCCAGCCGCTACCGATGTCCCAGGACCTTTTCAGCCTCCGCTGGCTGACAAGTCCAAGTCGAAGGAAATCTGCTTCGACAAACCACTCTGAAAGGACGCACCTCACGGGCTGTAAAGACCTTATAATTTTGACATTTTGGCACAATTGGCCAACACGCCAGCCAAGTTGTCATTACATAAACTCCTGAGATTTTCCAAAGATGTTTGCGTCGTCCTGAGTGACGCGCTTCAAAATGCTGATGCTTATCTGGCTCAAGTCAAGCTCACAGGGGAGAGCTCACCAGCGGATGCCCAGAACAGTGCTTGTACCGGTGTAATACCCAATATCGTGTTCACTCTGCAGGACATGCTTATCAAGACCAACCTGCACAATTGCCCTCTGTATTACACTGGATACGTCGGCGACGTCAAGGTGAATCGGATGCATATTGATCCCAGTTCTTCGATAAGCATTATCCCGAAGAGCTTACTGCACCATCTGCGCATCCCTATGCATCGGCTGACTCCTACCAGCACTGCCATTAGCGGCTTCAATTTCGGGAGAAGCTATCCTATCGGGAAGATTCGCCTGAAGTGCCAAATCGGCGACCTTCAGTCGGAAGTAACCTGCTATGTCATCGACGCAGACACCTCCTACAATATTCTTTTGGGGCATTTGTGGATACACGAATTTATGATCGTGCCCTCCATATTACACCAGTGCTTCAAGTACATTGACAAGCATGGCTTCGTCAGGACAGAATTCGCTGACATCGATCCCTTTAAAGGGGTCGAATCCTATTATTCGGATTCTTGCTTGTACGAGAAATCTAAGAGGCACTTGATCAAGGAGGATGCTCAGGAGCAGACAGAGGTAATTGCAGGGCCAGAGGAACCCTTGAGAATCCATCTCCAACCCCGTAAACCAGGCAGGACTGTGCCTCTTATAGCCACTTTGCGTAGTTTTCCGGTGCTCACAACACAAAGGGAGCAGATGACAATCCGACTGCCAAGGTCTGGCCAAGGGGCGAGGCCCAATATGGAGCCACTGATGATCAGATTACCAAGAGCGGGCAAACAACAAACAGAAGAGGTTAATTACTCCGTCAAGCCGATGGTCATTCGTCTGTCTAAGATAAATCGGCAGCCAAGTACTGAGCCAGGGGCCGCTAGCGCACCTAGGACCCCACGTCCAACGCCCTCAGGGGAGCCCTTGATGATCAAGCTGCCTAGGTCATCTTCCCAATCTTCAATGCAGAGGTTGGCTGAACAAGAGCCGAGAATAAATCGACAGCTCAGTACTAAGCCGGGGGTCGCCAGTGAGCCAACAACTCCACGTCCGGCACCACCAGTGGAGCCGCTGATAATCAAACTAACCAGGTCGTCTTCTCAATCTTTATTGATGCAGGGGGTAGTCGAAGAGGAGTCAGAGCTGGCCAAGTATGTGGCTGCTCACACTGATGTTCCGTCTGCAGATGATATAATTCCACCAGAAAAGATACTGTACTTTATCAATAAAGGACTATCTTTGAACTACCTCGAGCTTAATAAGCTTCGAATAATGTATGCTATGGAATACGGTATAGGCACCAACCTACACACGCAAGTGACAAATGTCTATGCCATGAATCAAATCACTCATGTAGAAGGCGCCTGCTTCATAGTCGAGGGAGACGATCATCCAATCATCTTCGGCCGAAAGAATGATCCACAGTCCTTCAGGCCAGAAGAAGTCGATCTCAAATTCGACACTAAAAGACTGCCGCTTTATCTCTATAGCTCCCGTTCCAAGTATCTTATGCAAAAACAGGGGTACGACATGGAGTCTACACCAGGCTTGAACTACGGCACCGGCCGGCGACTACCTTTACAATTACCAGTCCAGGCTGGAAAACCTTAGGATTATTATATCATGACCAGACGTGGCCTAGGCTATGTTACTCCTGCAACGACTTCCGAGAGCTCAGATAAGGAGTACGAATGGCATTCACATTCAACTGGGTCGCCCACTTCTGATTCAGACACCAACATCGGAGACGTATTTAGACAAGTCTGGTCTGTCAATATGGCGTTTGCTGATTCCTATGAAGAAGATGAAGATGTACCCGAGCTTCTCGAGTTGGAGCCTTGGGTTCAACAACTAGATGCACAATGGAAGAAACACTTCGAACTTCGTGAACCTCCCACCGAAGATGAGGTCATGCAAGTTGACCTCGGCGATGAATCCTCTCCAAAGCCAATCTTTGTCAGCAAAAGCCTGACAGACGAAGAGCGGGAGGCACTTTTGCAACTCGTCGGAGAGTACATTGACGTATTCGCCTGGAGCTATGAAGACATGCCAGGGCTAAACCCCGAGGTTTCACTTCATAAACTCAACATTCATCCAGACGCAAAGTCGGTCAAGCAATAGCAACGACGGTTCCGTCCAGACATCATGAACTCCATCGAAGCTGAGATCAATAAACTGATAGCCAGCGGCTTCATCCGGGAGGAGCAACATCCAGACTGGGTCGCTAACATAGTACCAGTCCTCAAGAAGAATGGGAAGATTTAATTTGCATCGACTTCTAAAATCTAAACGAAGCATGTCCTAAGGATGAGTTCCCTCTTCCTATCACGGACATCATGATCGACAACACATGTGGCTTTGAGCGCATGTCATTCATAGATAGCTTCTCGGGATACAACCAAATCAAGATGTTTCCTGACGACGAAACGCATACATCATTCCGAACATCAATTGGCGTATACTGTTACACAGTCATGCCCTTCGGTTTAAAGAATGTCGGTGCCATATATCAAAGATCCATGAGTGTCATCTTCAGAGATCACCTATGTAAGACCGTGGAGTGTTATGTCGATGACATCGCTGCCAAAAGCCGCTCTAAGGGAGACCATCTGTAGGATCTGAGGACGGTATTCGACCTGATGCGAGCACACAACTTGAAGATGAATCCTAGAAAATCTTTCTTGGGTGTATCTAGTAGAAAATTCTTGGGTTTTATCATTACTGACCAGGGAATTTATATAGATCCCGAGAAGACAAGACAATCATGGAGATGGGTCCCCCGAGAAATCTTCGTGAACTCCGAGGCCTTCAAGGGAGGCTAGCTTACATCAGGAGGTTCATCTCTAACCTTTCTGGGCGATGTCAACCATTCACCTACCTCATGAAGAAGGGTGTCTCATTCGTATGGAATAAAGAGTGCCAACGCGCGTTCGACAACATCAAAGAATATCTGTCAAATCCTCCAGTTCTGGTAGCCCCGGTTGCTGGAAAGCCGTTCTTGCTTTACGTACGAGCGATGGAGCATTCCCTCGGTGCTCTGCTAGCACAGAACAATAATGCGGGGCATGAACAAGCTATCTATTACCTCAGCCGAATGATGATTGGGCCTGAGCATAGATACACCGCCGTGGAGAAGGAATATCTTGTTCTGGTGTTCGCTATCCAGAAGATGCGACACTATGTTACAGGACAAACCATCCATGTCATATCTCGAGTTTACCCCCTCACGGTTCTCATGACCAAACCAGGGGCACTCAGCTCTCGCCTTATTACCTGGGCGATATTACTGTCTCCCTACGACATGATCTTCGTTTCGTAAAAGGCTGTTAAAGGTCAAGCTCTGGCGGACTTTTTAGCAACCCATCCAAGTTCAGAGTCAACCAAAATATATGAAGAGATTCCAGACGAGGTCGCCAATTCAAATATGGCTTCCGATGATTCCATCTAGCGAATGTTCTTCGACGGTGCTTTAAGAACCGGACCCAAGGGCAATATTATCGTTGGGATCGGAGTAGTACTGATTTCTCCCTCTGGCTTGGTGATCAACCGGGCATATTCTATTACAGAACCCTGCTCAAACAATATGGCCGAGTACAACCCCTGGTTATCCGTCTCCGACTTGCAAAATAACTGGGGATAGAGTACCTAGAGGCATATGGCAATTCACAGTTAATCGTCAATCAGATCCGGGGTTCATACGAAGTTCGTCATGAAGACATGATCCCCTATCATCAGGTAGCGATCGCCATCATTACGTCTCTGAAAGGGTTCTTCATAAAACATATTCCGAGACTCCGGAACATTGAAGACGACGCCTTAGCAGGACTGGCCGCTTCCTGGCGGTCCTAAAATATACTCATCATTTGGTAGACGTAATAGGCCATGAGTTGGTCTGTCCCAAGAACAACATCCAAATTGCTGAGAGCTATTCTGTCCTGACAGTCGACGAGACACAGGATTGGAGGCTCCCATTTA
>JANAVB010038220.1:381663-426663 GCA_029216955.1 Iris pallida | reverse complement strand
GTATTGATATGTCACCTCCATTCGGAGAGTATATACTGCACAGGTACCTTTATATTGTTAGTCGTAGTATTTATAGACGTTATATACAGCGTTCTACCGCCGATACTGCGGCGTAGGCTGGACGTACCCACGTGCTCGTGCCCCTCATAAGGGTACGGGTCGTGACACAAATGAATCTATATCACATCTTCTGGGTAGTAAGTTATGTATGATCATACCTCTGAACTTCCTTTCTAAAAGAGCATCTTCCTCATGATCTATCACCCGCACTTTCAGTACATAAAAAGGGTAACAGATCCACAAATTTTTCGAAACAACCACGTTGATGTCACCTCTGAGTTGTTTCACTTCCATCAAAAAACAAACCACCCCTTACGTAGAACTTCCACGTCCATATTACCTCTGCGTTGTTCTACGTACCCTTCATGGTGTCCACTCCTGCCACGTTCTCATTACCTCTGAGTAGGAAGACTCCATTGAAGAAACCCTCATATTTACCATGTCCTCATTACCTCTGAGTAAGTATGTTGGTTTTCTCTCGACTTATTATCCGTACCCAAAACCAGGGTACGCCAAGGATAATAGGCCCACAAATGTCCACAGTTGACCACAAAATATCTACAGTTGACCATAAATGTCCGTAGTTGACCATAAATGCTGTACTAGGTCCCCTAGTACATGCACCTCTTTTCTTATTATCACATGCCTCTGGAACTCAGCTGTTCCATGGCATTCTTCCGCCCGATACACGAACTTCCATATCCACCTTACCGTGAAGTTGTTCTAAGTATCCCTATTAAACTTATTACCCGTACCTAAAACCAAGATATGTCAAGGGTAATAGGTCCACAAAAAGTCCTCCAGTGGGGCAAACATCATAATATGGTACAAGCACAATAGATGATGGATGGTGTAAACATAGTCATTTATTAAAAAACAAAAGTACTACATATTCGGGGACCGCATCCCTATTAAAATGAAGGAAAATAACAAAGAAAGAAAGAAAAAAAAGGGCCGACTACGGTTCGGTAATACATAATTCCCTAAGACGGTCCCTCAGCACGGCCGTCGACCGCTCAAATCGTCTCTTGGCCCGGCGCTCGGCCTCCTGGGTCAACCGCTTCGCATCCTCCAGATGTACGTGAGCCTGCCAGCCATCTTCAAGCCTCTTCAGAGCACGCTCCAAGCCAGCAGAAGTTCGGGTGACTTTGTCGGCCTCCTGAACAATTAGCTCCTTATCCGTGCGGGAGGCCTCGAGCTCAGATTCCAAGAAAGCCAATTTCATCTGGAGCTCGAGGATTTGCTCTCTCGTATCAATTATCCCATGGGAGGCGGTCACATCCCGAGCAATGCAACCCTCTTTCCTGCGGCTCAACTGATCATACTGCAGAGAGAGATCGCGGAGGTCCTTCATTATAATCGGCTTGGACGCTTCTCTTACAGTCCTTACCTTCTCCATGGCAGTGATGAGGAAGGCCCGCTCCTGATCTATTGCTAAAGACAGATCAACTTGCCGCAGTACTTGAAACTGGGCCACAAGCTGATCCGCCTCTAGCAATTTGGGCTCCAGAAGCTCAACTATCCCTGCCCCAACTGGGAGGGTTCTAAGGAGTTCAATCTGGCCACGGGCGCATTGACGGGCCAAGGCAAAAGTAGTTCCCCTCTCCACGACAGCCTCAACCCCTCGCTTCAGGTGGCGGTAAAAACTGTCACCCACATCCTTTGACGAATCATCCAGGACTTCTGAAGAAGACGACGTCAGAGGAAGAGTAGCTGACAGTGTCGAAGAAGATGCACCGGAACTTGATTCCCCTGCCACAAGGGAAACAAGTTTCGAGCGAAAGGACGCTTGAATAGCGGCCAATTCCTCCTCCGCAGCCCGAAGGATCTGGAGACTCGGCAGGGCGGAAAGGTCGACCTCCGGAGCAACATGAACAGAAGAGGGTGCAGGGACCATTTCTTCCTGCCCCGGCCGTTCTGCCGTCTGCTCTCCCGAACTCGATTCAGCGGGAGGCCCCTCAATGTAAGTTGGAGGGGGAGGAGGCATACTCTCTTCCACCAGATCCCCTCTGGCGAACTCTTCCTCGATAATGTTCGTAGTTGGCAGTGAAGGAGCAGGACCTGTATGTCCGGAGCAACTATCAATCAGCTTAACCCGAAAGATGTGATGATAGAGCAAATGAACCTCCTCACTGGTCAAAATTTGACTTAGCTTACTAGGGGAGAGTTGCTGGGGCTGAGGTTCGCTCTCAGCCACCGTAGTCTCTTCACCAGCAACATCCGACCCAAAGGCAGCTGGTTCATCTTCCTCAGCTGCCCCGAAAGAAGATACAACTAGGTCAGCGTCACCCGGCTGAAGTTTAGCGGTCTCGAGGATGGGTTCAGCAGAGCATACGTCGTCCTGGGTTGGGACGTCAACAACTGGAGGAACCTCAGCCGTCGTTGGGAGAATCCCGACGACAAGAATCTCGACACTCATATCTCTAATTAGAGTAGTTAGAGCCGGGTCGACCACAGGGGCAGCAGCCGGCTCTGGAAAGTCTCCTTCTTCTGACGCCTACAGAGAAAAGAAAAATGATTAGGTCATAGTTTACGAAAAAGAAGAGCTAAAGAAGAAGATGGGTGTAATTCATTTCATCTCTGAAACGGCGTCAACATCCTCGCCTCTCTCCTTAATGAGCAGCCCGCGAGGCTTAAACGCAGCCCGTTTCATGGAGTAAGTTTTGCCGCCAATGGCGGACTCACGCCTGCTTCGCTTGCGTGAAGGACCAGGCACGACAGGCAGCTGATCCGCCGCCACATCTTCTGCATGAGGAAGAGAGTTATCGGGATCATCCTCGTCATCCTCTTCATTCGCATCGGCAGACTCCGAGTCCGACACAGCAACCGTGTTCTCCCTCTTTTTCCTCGCCTTGGACCCCTTGGGCTTCTCCTCTAAGCCAGTACCAACAATGAAGCTAGTACTCGGGTCAAAATCAACAGGAGGCTTGTCTGCCATGATATAGTATAAAGCTACCAAATACAAGATCTTCCCTGACTCCCTAGCATCAGAAACTGAGAAGCTGGTACAGGTGTGAACCATGTTATAATAGTGCCAGGCCCTGATGCCGTCAAGGATGCTACCTTCAAAACCCAGGCAAGAGCTGGGACTGTCCAAAAATAGCTGACTATACCCAAACTGTCGGAAGAACCTACTGGGCAAGTAAGGCTCCAAGTAGACAGTATTGCGGTTGCGGTATACTAGGTGGGAAGGATGAATGTTATGCAACCAAAGGAGCATCTTTTCAAATAAGAAGTTGGGAGGCCCAATACCATCAAGATGTACGGCTCTCACTTCCTCAGCAGTAAATTGAAGAACAGACACAAAAAAAGTGTATCTGTCAACTCTCGCCAGTGCCATCCGACAGGCATGTATAGTCTCGCAATCCCAAGGCATGCGGCGATACTGGAAGATGAAAGCATCATCAGTAGTTATGCCATCTTTGGGGCCAGGCCTCATCAAAGACCGGCAATGCATTAACAGCCATCCCATCAGATAATGATAGGGCAGCTCAATGTGTTCAAAGTCCTTCGTCATGTCACGGGCGATGACCTTGGACGAGAAAGTACGAAGGCTACGATGTATGCTGCACACCATGGCTGGAAGAAGAGCTAGTCTGACCCCAAAGACCAGCTTCACAGCAGAAAGGATAAAGTTACGGCTAATCCTCTCAATAGAACCAGCCCCTCTTGTGACCACGCAATTTCGCAGCCATACCATCAGAAAGCCTGCCAGAAGAGCCTTCTCGGACAACGGCTGAGTGTCTTGATAAAAATAAACAAAAGAGTCAGATTGACTCCCGAATCTGTCGCCGGCGGTTCTTACCCTCTTAGCGGTCGACACCTGATCCTGAACTGTCACGACCCGCACCCGCTAAAAGGGCACGTGACGCGACAACGCCCAACCCTCACCGGAAAAACAGCGTAGAACGCTGTGGATTTTCTAGTCTGACAACAGTTTATATATATAACAAAACCTGTCGAGAATATAGTCAACTCCGAACGGAGGACAAGCAATGAATATATATAAGTGCTCAATCACAACTCTAAGATGATAAGTAAAGACTGAAAGATAAAGACAACAAGATGATAAAATATAACCTGTCAAGTCCAGATACAAATAATATACAAGTCCAGTCTCTAATACAGTCCAAATATATACAATCTCAAAAGTAACTGGAACTAAGTCTAGTACAAAGACCTACTCTAACTAAACAAGTGGTATAGTCTCGTCAGGCGGAGCTACGCCCTGCGGGACCAAGTCTAGGCCCACTACGTCGTCCGGACCGTAGTAGGTACTGCAATCTCCCTCGTCGACATCTGTAATATTTTATCAACAGTCCAGTCAGTATAGAACGAGTACATATATCTCATAACAGATCTCAAGATAGAATAAAAGCTATAAGACTATAAATAGAGCATATACAATGAATCATGGAGTGTACATGTATGTATCATGGCATGGTAAGCTGTAAAGCTAGAGCTAGAACAAGAAAATAGAACGAGATCATGGCATGTACACAATCAAGGTAAGCTATATATCCAATGTGTGTGAGTAGTAGTTTCAGCTTGTGATCGGCTTGGGTACCTGTCGAGAATCGGCCTGGCAAGTCATAAGTGCGGTATATGACTCACACTGTTCAAGAATGCAAGGGGATATGATCACAGGCATACGCTACTACTCCCCCTACCCAACTGGTAGAATGGATCCAAACAGGACACGTCACTACACGGGATTCTAATGAGAAGGTAGCTAGCCTTCTCTAGAATCAGTGACCATATATTGAGCAAGAGCTACAAGGGTGCTTGCACAATACATCCCAACCTAAGAAGGAGAAAACATCTCTCGTCGGGATCCAAGAATACCAATCCGTGAGAACCATGTGTCGGGAATAAGCATATCAACACTAAGTACATGAATCATAACAGTTATCATAAATTGGAAATAAGTATCAGAGAATGTACTCGCCTGTAAGATGATAATATACGTCGACTGGATCAACTGCAGTATCTCGAGGACCTATAGAGAACAAGACGTATCAATACTATGTTTAGGAAGTAAAGTTAAATCAAAATAAACCCTATTTAGTCATTCTAGGTCAAGACATGTCTAGTCGGGTCAATCTTGGTCATGGGAGAACATTAGAAATCAATCCGGATCAATATAGGTCAAAAACTGGCTTACCGTTGACTTTTGGTCAACGGGTCAACTCTGGTCAACTCTAGGTCAACCCTAGGTCACTGGTGACTAATAGTTGACTTTTAGTCAACTGTCCAAGTTAAATGGAATTTGGAACTAAATTGGGTAAAGTGTTGACCCATAGTTGACTTTTAGTCTAAAAAGTCAACTGTGGTTAACCGGGTCCAAGACTAGGTTTAGACAGCTAATCCTACTCATTACCAACCTATACAACCCATATCCAAGTCCATCTTAGACTTGGAAACTCAAATCTCGGCCGTAGGCCAATTCCCTATTTTACCCTTTTTAAGGGTAAAATTTCACCCTCGGCGATTATCTAGATAGCCTACCTACGCTAGTTATTTTGACCCGTGCTCCCTAGGGTAGTAGGGTACTATCCTATAGGTTCGTTATCTACCATAATACCTAGATAAAGTGGACGTCTAGTCCACCTTACGGCCCGTTGCAGGTATCTTGAATATTTCAAGATACGGGCTGATACGGCATGATACCGGCGCCCTACGACTCCGATTTCCACTCGGGAGCTTACCCGCAAAATCTAAATCACGTAACCTAGGCCTACGTCAAGTTTCGTTGCGATCCGATACCCCGGGCTCAATTTTGCCCTCTAACTCGACTTCTACTAAAAACCCTCTTTTTAGCTCTCGCTCCAACCTCTTCTTTGACTCTCTATTCTAGTTCTTCTTCTTCCTAACTTCTTCTTCTTATTCTTCTAAATCTAATTATTCTTCTTACTCCTCGTTCCTACTCTTTCCTTCTAATCTTTTCTAATTTTTCTCATTCCCTTTCTCAACTTCTATTCTTCTTCTTTTCACTACTCTACTAATTTTCTTTCCTTCTTCTTTCTAGTTTTTCTTCTATCTAACCATCTAATTATCTATCTATACATATATATATATATATACATATATATCTACCTACATATATACATTCATATAGGTACTAGGGGGGGTTAATTGGGGTGTACAGGGGTGTTCAGGGGGGGGGGGGGGAAGGAGCTGCCAATGGCAGCTCCTGCTGCTGCCTTTGCTACTGTTTGCTGCTGCTGCAGCTATTGCCCTGCTGCTGCTGCTGCTTTGGGCTGCTGCTGCAGCTGCACCTACAACCACTGCTACTGCTACCTCTTCCTGCTACTGCTATTACTACTTCTTCTATTACTTCTTCATATTCCTCTCCTCTTCTTTATATATATAAACATATATATATATATATATATATATATATATATATATTTTTTTTTTTTAATATATATATATATATATATATATTTTTTTTTTTTTAATATATATATATATATATATATATATATATATATATATATATATATATATATAAAATATATCTATATATATATATATATATATCTATAAACCTATCTATCTATCTATATATATATATTCACACAAACCTCTACTTATATATAAATACTTACACCTATATCCATATATATAAATACCCACACACACATATAGATACATATATATACACACAACCATATATCTATATATATATATAAACACACATGCACATATATATATAAACACATATATACATGTATATTAACACACACTCTCACACACATCCACCACCACCACCACTCTCATTCTCATTCCCACCACTCTCTACACACACACACACACACAAATACATATATACATATATATATATATATATATATATATATATATATATATATATATATATATATATATATATATATATATATATTTTATATATATATACCATTAACATATAAAAACCCCTAATTAACTCTAACCTAATTTCTAGGAAAAAAAACCTACAAATAGAGGGCAAAGTGTAGAAAATCCAATTCTCTACATTTAATGTGAAAGACTTGAATAGAAAGGAGTAATTATTGGGGATTTAATGACATACCTAGGAGAGTTTTTGGTAGGGAAGAAGAGTTGGAGAGAGAAAAGGAATTTTGGAGAAGGAGAAAGAGCTTTGCTTAATGAGAAAGAAATGGGGGGGGGGGGACCTCTCTTGGCCGGCCAAGGGGGCTTATTGGGTCTTGGGTTGGATCCAATAAGCCCCAACCCAATAGACTTAATTTTTGGTCTAATTTGATTCGGGTTGGTTCGGTTTGTTTCGGTTTGATTCTAAACGACTAATTAAGTCTCTAAAATGACTAATTAAGCAATGAAAGTTGGGTTAATATTTTCTAGCCTAATTATGATGGTATATGGGCTAAGCCCAGCTAGTATGGGGGTCCCACTAGGGTCCAGGCTACCCGGGTCTCCAAATTGAGTCCGAATTGGATAAAATCCAAACCAACCCAAATAAATTCCTAAAAATCATATAAAATCAAATAAAATTCCTAAAATATTTTAAAACTTGAAAATGACGAAAATACTCCTAATTTGAAAATTGGGGGTGACATGAACCTCTTCCCGAGTTCGATGACTTCGGGGAGAAACACGGCCTGAGGCGCCGAGCTTAAAAAGGTAAGTGAGCCAGGCCTTTGTATGCGGAAGGTTCCCTTTCTAGCTGTCATTCTTCTTTTTTGACATCTGCTGGCATGTGCTGTGATGACACAGCAATTTTCGGTAAACGGCAACAAAGCCCGGGAACCTCCCCTCCAACTCCATGAACTCTTCGTTCATCAGGGTATACACTTCGAAGACCTCATTTCTCCAAGGCAGCTTGGAGACGTCATGTATCTCGTGGAGAGCAAGCCCCATCTCCTTTACGGGTGTAAAGAAAGTCCCTGTACGGCAGTTGTACATTTCAAGCAGAGCCATGAACAATTTCTTGTTTATGGGCAAGCCGTAAGAGGTGCCCCAATAGCATGGTAGAGTCCGATCTCGTACAGGAGAGTCTCGTATTTCTGCGCGATCCACGTAGACAGGTTGGTCCACGAAGGGAGAGGGTGTATCCAATTCAGCAGCGACAGCCGGCCAACGGGATAGGACCCATTCCGAGCAAGCTGGTTCAGGAAAGTGTCAGCTTGAGAGAACTTGAAATTGGGACCCTGTAAATTCAAGAAATTGTCCGAGGCCAACCCCATCACGTAGCGGCTGACCGGTACCTTGCCCGCGTACACTGACCCCAAGTTGTTATTATAGTGAATGTTGCCTACAAACATCCCAGACCGGGTTGGAGTCAAGGAATCCTCCATCTTCCTGTCCATTGGCAACATGTTGAACCACGACAGTGGGAAGTGATGTTCCATCTGAGGGATGTGGATCGCCATCCCGTCAGAAGTAAAACTCCAACTCTCAGATATGTCCAGAACTTGGGCGTTCTTCACATTCAGGGCGTCCCCGAAGAGGAACGCAGGTTTCAGGTGTTTGCCCCCCAATAGTCCTGAGTTCATCATCTCCGAGATAAAGAAGAAGGACTGGTTTTTAATGTCTCTCAGCCTCTCCACAAGTTCATCTTTAGGAAGCTGGTTCACCACATACTCAACTATATGGTCAAACCTAACGCCCACAGCAGATTGGGCTCGACCTACCAAAGGTTCTCCCGCAGGATTGACTGGCAGATTCACTGAAAAAAAAGGACAAAAGAAACAAGTTAGAAGATGGCCAGGAAGAACTGCTTAGTGTTTCCGAGCTTATGCGGCTCTGATCAGGCGGGTCTTTATGCGGCTCAATTTAATGGAGTTTATGTAGCTCTATTTTGGGGGGGCCTCATGCGGCCCAGTTCAAATGAGCTTATGCGGCTCTATTTAGCGGGTGTTCATGCGGCCCAGTTCAAGTGAGCTTATGCGGCTCTGTTTAACGGGGCCTCATGCGGCCGAGTTCAGATGAGCTTATGCGGCTCTGTTTAGCGGGGTTTCATGCGGCCCAGTTTAAGTGAGCTTATGCGGCTCTGCTTAGAGGGAGCTTATGCGGCCCAGTTTAAAAGAGCTTATGCGGCTCTGATTTGGTGGGGTCTCATGCGGCACAGTTCGAGGGAGCTTATTAGGGGTGCAACTCGGGCGGGCTAAACCCGAACCCGATCGGGTAAATTCGTTAATGGGTTGGGTTAGGGTTAAAAATATTCGGGTTCGGACTTGGGCTCGGGTTAAAATATTTGAACCCGATCAAAAATTGGGTTGGGCTTGGGTTCATGTGTTGGGTAACCCGAAGAACCCGAAACCCGACATACATAATATATATATATATATATATATATATATATATATATATATATATATATATATATATATATATATATATATATATATATATATATATATTGTTTCATACTACTTAAATAAAAAATTTAAACTATAATTTTTTCATCCGAACTCTTAAACTCCTTGTCCTAAATCACATTTCAGTTTTATTTTGTAATGATTGATGCTTGAATGCTATTTGATTATGCATTTAATATTACTCTTGTTTAAAATTATTTCAAATATCATATTAGAGTCCGATAAACCCGACCCAACCCGATTATCTGGACTTGGTCTTGGGCTTCATATGTTGAACCCGAAGCCGGGTCGGACTTGGACTTGGGTTAGGCTTATGATCTATCGGGTTGGGCTCGGGTTGACCTCAAACCCGACCCAACCCGCCCGAGTTGCACCCCTAGAGCTTATGCGGTCCTGTTTTGTTTGAACTTCATGCGACACAGTTCAAGTGAGCTTATGCGGCTCTGTTTAGCGGGTGCTCATGTGGCCCAGTTTAAAAGAGCTTATGCGGCTCTGATTTGTTGAGGTCTCATGCGGTCCAGTTTGTAAAGTGCTTATGCGGCTCGGACATGAGATGTACATGCGGCACATGCAGCACAGTATGCGGATTCATCACAATGAACTTGAACAGTTCAATGAAAACGAAGAAGGCCCGCACATAAAATAGGTGGCGTAGCCAAGATGGTTAGGGTTTTGAGTTCATACAATTTCTTCCAATATCCTTACCATCAATGACGGGGTGAACATCGAGATGAACTGTGGGCGCCTCAGTCGATGAGGAAGCCGCTCCCTTACCCTTCGTCGCAGCGCTAGAGGAAGCTTTGGGATCCATTGATGATCGAAGAAGGAAGAGAAGATGGCGACTAAGGACAAAAAAAGTTGAAGAGAAAAGAAAGTAAAGAGTCTCTCTCTTCCAAAAGTACCCGTATTTATAGGCTGACGAGTGGCGTGCGAATCGATGGACGCTTCGCATTACGCGCTGCCTAGAAGATAAGGCCGACTCTTGGATTTCTATCCCCCGTATGCAAAAGATTACTCGTAATCATCAAGACAAATCTAAAATATTTAAAACTGACTCTTGGGATCCTATCCCAAAAGACGGCTTTAAATCAAAAAAAATCAAAGGCAATTAAATGAGACGCCTACGTGGCACAGGACCACTATACGGCCAGAACAGTCCATGCGGTCAGAACAGTCCATGCGGCCAGAACATCCTATGCGGGCAGAGGAGTCTATGCGGTAAGAAGAGCTTATGCGGACATAGCCATACTTCTTATTCAAATATTTCAATTTTACAAAATTGAAAACTTTGAAGGGGGTCTTGTAGAAGCATAGAAAAGAACAGGAAAGTCCATGCGGCTCAAAATAGAGGGAGTCTCATGCGGTTCAAGAATCTCTTAGAGCTTCATGCGGCTCAAAAATCCTTTAGAGCTTCATACGGCTCAAAAGTCCCTTAGAGCTTCATGCGGCCCAAAAATCCTTTAGAGCTTCATGCGGCTCGAAAGTCTCCGATAGCTCTATGCGGCTCAGAAAAAGCCACGTGGCCCTATGCGGTTCAAAAATAGGCCTCTACAGCTGGCCATAACTACTCTGTGCCGCTGGCTCATTAAATGCTCTGACGCAATGCGGCAGCTCTGACACAAAGGATCGGCAGCTCTGACATAAAGGTAAAATGATGCCTCTAACATAATGACGTGCTCCTAGAGAGACGAGAAAAATCTTTATAGCTGGCACGATCCACCAATTCCAAAGCTCTTTATGCAGATCGCTTCAAAGACTTTCATGCGGCTCAATTGTGGGGGGCACCCTTATGCGGTTCAGATGGGAGGCCACCCTTATGCGGCTCAATTGAGGGGGCCACCCTTATACGGTTCAGATAGGGGGGCACCCTTATGCGGCTCGGTTGTGGGGGTCACCCTTATGCGGCTCAGTTGAGGGGGCCACCCTTATGCGGTTCAGATAGGGGGCCACCCTTATGCGGCTCAGTTGAGGGGACCACCCTTATGCGGTTCAGATAGGGGGCCACCCTTATGCGGCTCGGTTGTGGGGGCCACCCTTATGCGGCTCAGTTGGGGGCCACCCTCAAGCGGTTCAGTTGGAGGCCACCCTCATGCGGCTCGGCTGTGGGGGCCACCCTTTTGCGGCTCGGTTGTGAGGCCATCTTCATGCGGCTCGGTTGTGAGGCCACCCTCATACGGCTCAATTAGCAGACCACACTCATGCGACTCTGCCAGGACGCCCCGTTCATGCGGCTCGCAGCATAAATGGCAGTTGGAACACGTGGCAGAAGATTGACTAAGACTTATCCATTCGGATTAATTGCAACCAATAAATCATAATAATGCAGATCTATTCCAACCAACTCAACAGCCCAGATTGATTTCCAACAAATAAATCAAGGTTAATCTTAACCAATCCCTAACCGTCCACTTTTCAAGGCGCAGTTACTGCACACCCCGCTCATCATAATTCCTATAAATATCAAGGTGTTGTTCTCTTGCAAAGACACACACAAAGCCCGAGCATAGAGACTAGAAACCCCTGCATACACTGAGAGCATTTCCTCGCCAGAGCAGAAGCTACGTCCGATCGTCTAAGGAGTAAGGCAGAGTTGATAGCACTCTCCCGAGCCTCTACCGTCACCCTCCAAAAAAACTAAACAATTGTACTTAGATTGCTTTTCCTAGGTTTTGTTCCTAGGCTCTCTTTGTACGAGCGAGTTTGTATTGTGAATCAATGTTCAGTCCTCCCATAAAACTGTTCTATTCTTTCGATAATCAATGGCAAACACCCGAAAGTCGTATCATAAAAATAGAATACAAGGAGACGTATTTTAGTGGGACATGATATACCTACATGAAGGTGAGCTCGTCGAGGTCTTGCATGTGAATTTGGTTGGAAGGAAAGGTCTAGTGTTGTGCTCCAAATATCAAAGTCACGATAGGAAACGCCAAATGATCAAAAATAGAAAGTGGGTTTTTATAAGATACTAATTAATGCACAAAAATAAAAAGGTTAAAGCACAAAATAAAGATAATTTAGGAAATCTCGTAGATCAAGTTAAGATAAGTTAGGGACACAGTTTCTAGAGAGAAGATAGTCTCATAGATAAGGGTATGGTCAAGGGAATGATTCCAATCATTTCTAAGTTTCAAATAATTAAATGGTCATAATAAAGATCAAGAATTGGGGGAAGGTTGAGTAAGGCAAGATAAAGATATAGTTACACAGTATGGTCGATGACTAATTATACTTGTGTATATGCAATATCATAATCATAGGGGGTATGACAATCTAATATGGAATACTTTTATCTCACTAGGGTAACCTTACTTGCTTCTTGGTCCTCTACCAATATATGATCTAATCTAAAATTTCAAGTTACTCGAAAGTTTCTCAATAAAATTTCCAAGATACTCCACCAAGATTTTTAATCATCTTAGGCTGTCAACTTTAATCAAAATTTTAAATCTCTAGCCAATCTCGAAACAACCCTTGTTTGTCGTAATTCGAATAATTATTATTATTTTTTCCTCCAAATCTTAAACTCAACATTTAATAAGTTTTTCAGCCGAATTTCGTACTACAAAATGGAACATTTAAATAACTCCCGAATTTAATTATATGTCCTTCAAAGGTGTATATCTAACTTCCAATAAGTCACAACTACTCTTCAAAAGATTTTTTTTCCACCAAATTTAAATATCAATAATCGAGGCCTTAAACTTGAAATCTAAATAACTTTATAATCATAGATTATGTGACGTAATTTAAAAACATTTTGCCAAAATTTATCAATCATCCTCAAATTTTGGTCAATCGTAAATCCTACTTCCACATTCAAAATTTTATGATCATTCTCAAATCAAATTTATATCCCTCCAAAAGATGTATAGCTATAAATCATAAATGTTCAAGGACCTTCAAAATTCAAAACGCAAAATCAAATCAATTTGTTAGCTCTCCTCTTGTGTATACCACCTTGTAATAGATAAAATTTTCAACTATCCTTTGAAGGCGGTAATATGCTACTACCCAACTTGGAGTTAACTAATCCTTAAGATCATATTTTTAGAAAAATGTCTTTATAACTCAAATGAGACCTCAATGTACACTAATTGTCAATGTAATCTTCATAGCCATGTGTTTGACCTATGAGCATATACTAGTGTAGTCATCATACTAAGCACGAAACTAAGAATTTACGGTAGAAGGATTCAAGCAAGATGCAAATCAAGGAGGTCGAACGAGAGTTCGGAATTTGAAGTCAATAAAGGATGTCAAGTAGGTGGATGAGATTCTAAACTCTAATCGTATATTGCAGGCCCGTTCGGTACAGTCATGTAACCGAAATGGTAACTAGACCTACATGGACCACCACAAAAATATGTAACGTCCCAGTCCCAAAATACGTAGGACTGGGCACGTAGACATGCCAGTTGTATACATACAAAGTATACTCCAATATATGAAATCCTCGTATGTATACATAAGCTATAAATACAGTAAAACCAAGGCTAACTAATCTCATCCAAAAATGAAAGAATAAGAGATGTCATATAATCAACTATGAATTATCATTGGTACATGTAGGTGGGCGGAGACAAATTCACTACCAACTATGAAAAGAAATACGTAATAAATAAAAGAGTTTGGCGAGCGAAGCGAAGACGATTAAAGTGCAATCATCCTCGAAGACATAGAGATGATCATGGCCACAGCTAGAACACCTGCGAAAGACAATAGCACACACCTGGCGAGATAACCAGGTCCTCAGAGGGACGTAACAAGATACAGGAAGAACATGCCATATAAATACTGAATATAAAATATGCCACAATCAAGAAAAGTGACAAGACATAAATAAGGTAACCTAACCGTACTAAAGTGATCATGCAGTTGTGAAATAATCCTTCGACGCATGAGCCCTGGCTGTAAATAGGATCGGCATATTCCCCATACAGGGCACCTGGGGCGTACGTCTGTAACGTCCGAAGATCGTCAGAGGGCATCATGTGCAAGGGGCTACGTCCATAACGCTCTGAAAAATGTCAGAGGGCACCTGGAGCCTGCGTCTCCGGAGGAGCGCACAGGTAATAAGGGAAGTGCAAAGAAGCCCATACGTCAGGTAATGTTCTTCCCACCCAATGCACCTATCATGTCGCATCCACGACCATGTAACACTACTAACCGTCAAGTCTTAAAACATACAAATACTGACAGTTAGACCCAATGCACGTCCTATACGCATCAGTGATCAGCCAACACGCAAGTCCAGATGCTATATGCTACTCAAAACTCACACATCTCGTAGCACATCGGTGTCAAAGTTTATGTAATACACTAAAGTAGTGGTAGTCCCTTAACTCTAGGTCCATATGCAATCAAAGGATAATAACAAAATACAGCTAATATCACTGAGCATGCACTAGGTCAGGAACTGTAATAATGGTACAGTTAAAAGAAATGAAAATAAATACATAGTGATATGCAATAAATAAAATACAGATAAATTATAAATAATAAATTATGGCAAGGTATCTTGCCTGGTGTGTCGTCTGGTGATGCGATGTTCTGTCATATTCCAATAGTCCAATAGCCATGGTCGATGTGTAGGGGTCCGAGGTCGCGAGAAAATAGGCAAGCATGATTAGTCATGATTAATGAGGATAATTGGAAGAATATGTGGAGTAGATAAATATACAAATTCTTAGAAAAGATTTTTATTACTTTAAAAAGATGTTTACTTGTAAAAATTTATTTATGAAAATACTTGAAAATATTTATATATAATAATTTTGAAAATTTCATTTTATTAGTCAAAATACTCTAAGTTGTAAAATATGATTAAGGTGGATACTATATTTCACAATTTAAAATATCTATTTAGATAAACAGTTAAAAATATTTCTAAATTATTTAGACCAAAAATTATAACTGGTCAAATATATGTACATATAAATCGAAAAGAATATTTCAATGTTTAAAAACTAACTTGAAATTTTGCTAGAAAATAATAGTAATAATAATAATGTAACTAATAACATTTAACATAACAAAAAACTAATATTAGTAATAATATATAAATAATAAATGACACCATTCTACTAATTTAGATAAATAATAATAATAATAATAATAACAGTAATAATAATACTAATACTAATAATGATAATACTAATAATAATAATAATGATGATACTAACAGTAATAATAATACTACTACTAATAATAATAATAATATTAATAATAATAAAAGTGATAAGGACAACACTGCTGTTCTTTAGTTTAGGTTTAGAAGTGGAGAGAGAGTATCGAGAGGGGGAAAGGGTGAAGGAAGGGGAACTCACCGGAGGGCTTGGCCGGGGTCCGCGTGGCGGCGGCGGGCTCTGGGCGTCGGCTGGCACGGTGGCGGACTTGTTGGCTTGGGCGCGGCCGGCCATAGAGGAGAAGAGGCACGACGGCACCCGATCTGGGTCGGCGGAGGAACGCAAGTTGGGGTGGAGCAGCGTCGAAGGGGGTCTCCTAGCATCTGCTGTTCCGGCGGCTAACACGCACGCGTGGAGGGAGGCGGACGTGCAGAGGCTCGCGGAGTCGACGAGGATGCCGGTGTCGACGGCCGAGCGGAATGAGAGGAGGGGCTCGCGGCGGCGGGCGCTCCGATGGAGGCGGCGACGACTGCGAAGGAGATCGGGCGTGCTTGCGGGGACCGCAGCGGAGGTGAGTTTTTTTTTCCTTTTTGTTTCTTAGGTGATGGTGGTGGTTATAATGATGGAGGTGATGGGGGTTGGTGGCCGTCCGGTGAGGTGGCTAGGAGGGAAGTCCAGCGGTCAGGTGGTCGGAGTTACCATGGGGAGTGGGCCCAAGGAGATGGTCGGGTCAGGGTGGCCGGCCGAGTGGGGTGGTGGTGATGCTGGCCTTGGCGGTGGTTGACGACGGTAGTGGTGATGATGATGATGATCGTGGTGGTGGAGAGAGGTCGACTGGTGGAGGAACTGGCCGTGGTTGGTCAGGACAGAGTTGACGGCCAGAGGCTAGGATCGGGTTGGGGGTCAATCAGCTCGGGTTTGCCGGTGAGGCTGGCGAATGTGGTATGAGCGGTGATGGCCATACGGTGGTTGTGCCGATTCTGGTTGTGGTGATGGCGGATGATTGAGGTGGTTTGGATGATAAGGATGGGTTGGTCGGGAAGACGTCAGGGGAGCGTAGGGCTGCTAGAAAGCTCAGGTATGGCAGAATTTGGGTTAGGGTCTCGTGTCCGGGATGTGGACACAAAGATGCTGATATAATTGTAATAGAAAAATATAGTGGAGGGGATGAGGCACAGACACGATGCACCTGTTGTGGAGATTGGCTTGGTAGATTTTATGGATGAGTACCTCTCCTTATATAGGAGGTGAAAATTCCCAGTTGGATAAGGACTTGCAATGATTTAAACCCCGATGGATAATTCCATCCTTTATTTAAATCGAATTAGAATTTAAGCAATCAAAATCAAATCAACCTAGATAACTTCCTTTAATTTAAAATAAATTCTTTTCCAAGTTTAAATTATCAAAATAATTAAAACAATGTTTTAAATCTCTTTTTCATAATTATTAAAATATAGCATAAATAATTTCAAAAATCAAGAATATTACTTAAATATTAAATTATAAAATAGCTTTTGTAAATGACAAAATAGATTAAAAATCAAATTCTAAATTTCATAAATATCTAGAATATATTTTATATAAACCAAAATTTTCCAAATCACTACTTATTTTAAAATAACTCTTTTATACAAAATAAAAATATTTATCACATTTGTTTGAACATGTATATTCCTATATAAAATAAAATTTATAACAAAAATATTTTTCTAAAATATGTACCTCGACACATATTCGCACTCGTCGAGCAAATATGAACGCAATTCTCGCACGCTACGCAAATACAAAAATGCGAATTCATATGCGATGTGCAGATACGACGTACAAAATAATTACAAAATATTTAATAAAAAAATCATAGTATAAATTTAAGGGATTTACATGCTACCCAACTTAAAAGAATTTCGTCCTCGAAATTTAGGAGTAATTAGGGTAGGTAGGGTGAAGGGGATGAAAGGAGTTTTATTCGAATAGATGTACGAGATCTTCTTGGGACGAGGATGCAAAATATTCGCTGAGGAGACGTGCGACATTTCAATGGTAATATGTCATTTGATCGCCTAGAAAAAAATTTGATGGTTCTAGATTACGATCATATATATGACAATCAATCAATGACTAAGCTCGATCATCCCTAACATTAATCTTAAAAAGGGGCAACCTCATAAGTAGGTAATAAACTCCTTAATCCTCTGATATCATTATTATTCATGTGATCTCTTTTATCATAAATCGTTCTTTCCAAAAATTACTTTCGTTTCATATCCCCTTAAAATTTAACAAAATAATTATGATTATAAATGTACTCTAACTTCTTCTATCTCATCATAAAATTTTAAATTCCATAATCTCCATTATACTAGCTCACTTATATATATCTTTCCAAGTTATAATTTCCTCTAGAATTAAAATTCCAAAACCTTCAACAAATTTGGCCCAAGTAGAAGTTAAAATTTTCCTTACTACAAATTTGTATTTATTGGTCAATGTACAATGCATCCATAGATGCCAAAATAAAAGTCCGTCTTCAATGTTCGATAAATCTCGAAAACTAACAGTATACCTTCATAACTCAATCTTCTATCATAATTGAAAATTTTCTATAGTATTTCTTAGTCTCTCTCGAAAATTTGAATTCAACAATCTCATCTTATTAATGGTAGAAATGAAACTCATCTTCACTTCATATTCATGATCATCTTAGAACTTAATTCTCCATGCATCAAAATGTAAAGGTTTCTTTCTTCAACAATTTGGTTATCCTTGAAAACTAATATCATCATAATATTATATGTTATCGAAGGCAACGTCAACATTTGCATCCATAAATTTTTATATATAAACTTGGTTCTTAAACCACCAAAGCTTTAGAAAAAAAAATTTCACTCGATATTCAGTTACCTCAAAATAAATTTTGAAATTCGAGAAGTCTATTTACCCTTGTGTGTTTTTATCAAAACACAATATAACATTTCTTACTTCATCTATTTGGATTTATCGCACATTTTCACTTATGTCCAATCTATACCTCATAATCTCGTAATTATCTTAACCAAATGTATTATTTATCCATGCTGTAGGTTTCTCTAATCTAACCTCAACTAACCCAAGAATGTCATGATCAAATTTTATTTCGCCTAAGGGTATCATACAAGGATCAATATTGCATAAACTATGGAGGAATCATAGTAAAATAATAGTAAAGCAATTTAAATGGAAAAGAAGAAGGGTAAGGGTTGCAATACTGTATGAAGAGCAAAAGGTGTTATGGATCTAAGTAATTCAAGATAAGGTACGAAAATAAATGGATAAGGTTTTAGCAATCAAGTTAGAGCACAAAGTTAAGCATTTAAGGAATCACATCATATATTGGGTCAAAAAATTTGAGTCGAGGTTGAGTCCATTTATGTAGTCAAAAGTATATCGGTACCATGGTATGGTTTATAGTTTAGTCTTATGACCCGAAAGTCGTATCATAAAAATAGGATACAAGGGGACGCGTTTTAGTGGGACATGATATACCTACATGAAGGTGAGCTCGTCTAGGTCTTGCATGTGAATTTGGTTGGAATGAAAGATCTAGTGTTGTGCTCCAAATATCAAAGTCACGATAGAAAACGCCAAATGATCAAAAATAGAAAGTGGGTTTTCATAAGATACTAATTAATGCACAAAAATAAAAAGGTTAAAGCACGAAATAAAGATAATTTATAAAATCTCGTAGATCAAGTTAAGATAAGTTAGGGACACAGTTTCTAGAGAGAAGATAGTCTCATAGATAAGGGTATGGTCAAGGGAATGATTCCAATCATTTCTAAGTTTTAAATAATTAAATGGTCATGATAAAGATCTAGAATTGTGGGAAGGTTGAGTAAGGCAAGATAAAGATATAGTTACACAGTATGGTCGATGACTAATTATACTTGTGTATATGCAATATCATAATCATAGGGGGTATGGCAATCTAATGTGGAATACTTCTATCTCACTAAGGTGACCTTACTTGCTTCTTGGTCCTCTACCAATATATGATCTAATCTAAAATTTTAAGTTACTTGAAAGTTTCTCAATAAAATTTCCAAGATACTCCACCAAGATTTTCAATCATCTTAGGCTGTCAACTTTAATCACAATTTTAAATCTCTAGCCAATCTCGAGACAACCCTTGTATGTCACAATTCGAATAATTATTGTTATTTTTTCCTCCGAATCTTAAACTCAACATTTAATAAGTTTATCAGCTAAATTTTGTACTACAAAATGGAACATTTAGATAACTCCCGAATTTAATTATATGTCCTTCAAAGGTGTATATCTAACTTCCAATAAGTCACAACTACTCTTCAAAAGATTTTTTTTTCCACCAAATTTAAATATCCATAATCGAGGCCTTAAACTTGAAATCTAAATAACTTTATAATCATAGATCATGTGACGTAATTTAAAAACATTTTGCCAAAATTTATCAATCATCCTCAAAGTTTGGTCAATCGTAAATCCTACTTCCACATTCAAAATTTTAAGATCATTCTCAAATCAAATTTATATCCCTCCAAAAGATGTATAGTTATAAATCATAAATGTTCAAGGGCCTTCAAAAATCAAAATGCTAAATAAAATCAATTTGTTAGATCTCCTCTTGTGTATACCACCTTGTAATAGATAAACTTTTCAACTATCCTTTGAAGGCGGTAATATGCTACTACCCAACTTGGAGTTAACTAATCCTTAAGATCATATTTTTAGAAAAATATCTTTATAACTCAAATGAGACCTCAATGTACACTAATTGTCAATGTAATCTTCATAGCCATGTGTTTGACCTATGAGCATATACTAGTGTAGTCATCATAGTAATCACAAAACTAAGAATTTACGGTAGAAGGAGTCAAGCAAGATGCAAATCAAGGAGGTCGAACGAGAGTTCGGAATTTGAAGTCAATAACGGATGTCAAGTGGGTGGATGAGATTCTAAACTCTAATCCTATATTGCAGGACCATTCGGTACAGTCATGTAACCGAAACGGTAACTAGACCTGCATGGACCACCACAAAAATATGTAACGACCCAGTCCCAAAATACGTAGGACTAGGCACGTAGACATGCCAGCTGTATACATACAAAGTATACTCAAATATATGGAATCCTCGTATGTATACATAAGCTGTAAATGCAGTAAAACCAAGGCTAACTAATCTCATCCAAAAATAAAAGAATAAGAGATGTCATATAATCAACTATGAATTGTCATTGGTACATGTAGTTGGGCGGAGACAAATCCACTACCAACTATGAAAAGAAATACATAATAAATGAAAGAGTTTGGCGAGCGAAGCGAAGACGATTAAAGTACAATCATCCTCGAAGACATAGAGATGATCATGGCCACGGCTAGAACGTGCTGCGAAAGATAAGAGCACACACCTGGCGAGATAACAAGGTCCTCAGAGGGACGTAACAAGATACAGGAAGAACATGTCATATAAATACTGAATATAAAATATGCCACAATCAAAGAAAGTGAGAAGACATAAATAAGGTAACCTAACCGTACTAAAGTAATCATGCAGTTGAGAAACAATCCTTCGACGCATGAGCCCTGGCTGTAAATAGGTCGGCATAATCCCCATACAGGGCACCTGGGGCCTACGTCCGTAACGTCCGAAGATCGTCAGAGGGCATCATGTGCAAGGGGCTACGTCCATAACGCTCTGGAAAACGTCTTAGGGCACCTGGAGCCTGTGTCTCCGGAGGAGCGCACAGGTAATAAGGGATGTACCAAGAAGCCCATACGTCAGGTAATGTTCTCCCCACCCAATGCACCTATCATGTCGCATCCACGACCATCTAACACTACTAACCGTCAAGTCTTCTAACATACAACTACTGACAGTTAGACCCAACGCACGTCCTATACACATCAGTGATCAGCCAACACGCAAGTCCGGATGCTATATGCTACTCACAACTCACACATCTCGTGGCACATCGGTGTCAAAGTTTATGTAATGCACTAAACTAGTGGTAGTCCCTTAACTCTAGGTCCATATGCAATCAAAGGATAATAACAAAATACAGCTAATATCACTGAGCATGCACTAGGTCAGGAACTGTAATAATGGTACAATTAAAAGAAATAAAAATAAATACACAGTGATATGCAATAAATAAAATATAGACAAATTATAAACAATAAATTATGGTAAGGTATCTTGCCTGGTGTGTCGTCTGGTGGTGCGATGTTCTGTCATATTCCAATAGTCCAATAGCCATGGTCGATGTGTAGGGGTCCGAGGTCACGAGAAAATAGGCAAGCATGATTAGTCATGATTAATGAGGATAATTGGAAGAATTTGTGGAGTAGATAAATATACAAATTCTTAGAAAAGAATTTTATTACTTTAAAAACATGTTTACTTGTAAAAATTTATTTATAAAAATACTTGAAAATATTTATATATAATAATTTTAAAAATTTCATCTTATTAGTCAAAATACTCTAAGTTGTAAAATATGATTAAGGTGGATACTATGTTTCACAATTTAAAATATCTATTTAGATAGACAGTAAAAAATATTTCTAAATCATTTAGACCAAAAATTATAACTGGTCAAATATATGTACATATAAATCGAAAAGAATATTTCAGTGTTTAAAAACTAACTTGAAATTTTGCTAGAAAATAATAGTAATAATAATAATAATGTAAATAATAACATTTAACATAACAACAAACTAATATTAGTAATAATATATAAATAATAAATGACACCATTATACTAATTTAGATAAATGATAATAATAATAATAACAATAATAATAATACTAATAATAATAATGATAATACTAATAATAATAATAATGATGATACTAACAGTAATAATAATACAAATAATAATAATAATAATACTAATAATGATAATAATATTAATAATAATAATAAAAGTGATAAGGACAGCACTGCTGTTCTTTAGTTTAGGTTTTGAAGTGGAGAGAGAGTATCGAGAGGGGGAAAGGGTGAAGGAAGGGGAACTCATCGGAGGGCTTGGCCGGGTTCCGCGAGGCGGCGGCGGGCTCTGGGCGCCGGTTGGAACGGTGGCGGACTTGATGGCTTGGGCGCGGCCGGCCATAGAGGGATTGCAATACATGGCACTAATTTAATGCCATATAATACGGGTAATTAATGGCAACAAACTATTGCCATTAAAGGAAATACATTAGCCGGCATCATAATTTTGTCATTTATGGAGTTACAATAAATGGCAATAATATATTGCCATATATTGCTCAAAATTTATGGCAACTAAATATTGCCATTAATAATAATCTTTAGTGACAACAAAAAAAATCTTATAAGGCAATAAATAATTGCCATAAATTAGTTACTTTATACGGCATTAACTGAATGATGCCGTAAATAAGCAATACTGACGCAACCTTTTACGGCACAGTACGACAACCTCGAATGATTACCGTATCTGTGTTTATGTGGCAACATTTTGTTTATTAACGGCATTTTAAGGTTGCCATATAAAGGATTATTTCTAGTAGTGCACGGCGGTACCCGATCCGGGTCGGCGGAGGAACGCAAGTTGGGACGGAGCGACGTGGAAGGGGGTCTCCTGGCAGCTGCTGTTCCGGCGGCCAATGCGCACGCGTGGAGGAAGGCGGACGCGTGGAGGCTCGCGGAGTCGACGAGGATGCCGGTGTCGGCGGCCGAACGAAATGAGAGAAGGGGCTCGCGGTGGCGGGCGCTCCGATGGAGGCGGCGACAACTGCGGAGGAGATCGGGCGTGCTCGCGGAGACCGCGACGGAGGTGAGGGTTTTTTTCTTTTTTTGTTTCCTGGGTGATGGTGGTGGTCATAATGGTGGACGTGATGGGGGTTGGTGGCCGTTCGGTGAGGTGGCTGGGAGGGAAGTCCAGCGGTCAGGTGGTCGGAGTTACCATGGGGCGTGGGCCCAAGGAGATGACCGGGTTAGGGTGGCCGGCCGAGTGGGGTGGTGGTGACGCTGGCCTTGGCGGTGATTGACGATGGTAGTGGTGATGATGATGATGATGGTGGTGGTGGAGAGAGGTCGACTGGTGGAGGAACTGGCCGTGGTTAGTCAGGGCAGAGTTGACGGCCAGAGGCTAGGATCGGGTCGGGGGTCAATCGGCTCGGGTTCGCCGGTGAGGCTGGCGACTGTGGTATGAGTGGCGGTGGCCATACGGTGGTTGTGCCGGTTCTGGTTGTGGTGATGGCGGATGATTGAGGTGGTTTGGATGATGAGGATAGGTCGGTCGGAGAGACGACCGGGGAGCGTAGGGCTGCTAGAACGCTCGGGTATGGCAGAATTTGGGTTAGGGTCTCGTGTCCGGGATGTGGACACGAAGATGCAGATGTAATTATAATAGAAAAATATAGTGGAGGGGATGAGGCACAGACACGATGCACCTGTTGTGGAGATTGGCTTGGTAGATTTTATGGATGAGTACCTCTCCTTATATAGGAGGTTAGAATTCCTAGTTGGATAAGGACTTGCAATGATTTAAACCCCGATGGATAATTCCATCCTTTATTTAAATCGAATTAGAATTTAAGCAATCAAAATTAATTCAACCTAGATAACTTCCTTTAATTTAAAATAAATTATTTTCCAAGTTTAAATTATCAAAATAATTAAAATAATGTTTTAAATCTCTTTTTCATAATTATTAAAATATAGCATAAATAATTTCAAAAATCAAGAATATTACTTAAATATTAAATTATAAAATAGCTTTTGTAAATGACAAAATAGATTAATAAATAAATTCCAAATTTCGTAAATATCTAGAATATATTTTATATAAACCAAAATTTTCCAAATCACTACTTATTTTAAAATAACTCTTTTATACAAAATAAAAATATTTATCACATTTGTTTGAACATGTACTTTCCTATATAAAATAAAATTTATAACAAAAATATTTTTCTAAAATATGTACCTCGACACATATTCGCACTCGTCGAGCAAATACGAACGCAATTCTCGCATGCTACGCAAATACAAAAATATGAATTTGTATGCGACGTGCAGATACGACGTACAAAATAATTACAAAATATTTAATAAAAAAATCGTAGTAGAAATTTAGGGGGTTTACAATGAGTACTTATTGGTAGTTGTTGGATTAATATTGGTATATTGAGGTCTAGACAACGTTCTACCGTCGATACTGCAATGTAGGCTGGACGTACCCACGACTCATGCCCAAATCTTTCGGGTATGGGTCGTGACAGTAGGTGAGGGCATCCTTACAGGGACTGTTGTGGTTGAATAGAAAACAACAAGAAAGCCTCTTATGGATAAATTTGTGGAACTAGATCCAAAGTTTGAGGAAGTAGAGAAAACTCAGTTTCAACGAAGATAATGTCCCGAGATAAAAAAATCTCTTCATGGTAGGAGAGAAACACCAATACCCTTACTGATCTTTAGGATACCCAAGAAAAATACATTGGATTGCCTTAGGATCTAATTTAGAAAGAGTCGGTTGGGTATCTCGTATATAGCACAAGCAACCAAAAATTTTGAGAGGGAGAGGAAACGACTCTCTTCCTGGATATAATCAAGAAAAATGGGTAGAGCTATTGAAAACCAATGATGGCATACGATTATAAGATAGCAAGTGGTAAGTACCGCATCCGACCAAAATATTTTGGGAGTACGTGTTTGAAATATAAGAGCACACATTGTTTCTAAGAGATGACGATTCTTACACTCGGCCAAACCATTCTGTTGTGGTGTGTAAGAATATGTGGATGATGTCATTTTTAGACATATGAGTATTGAACTCACGAGATAGATACTCACGACGATTGTCACTTCGAAAGCATTTAATTGGAATACCAAATTGTGTTTTGATTTCGACATAAAACTGACTCCAATTTGAAATAATTTGGAGCAATTTTTCCTCAAATAAACAAAAGTGACATACGAGTAATCAACAAAAAATGTAACGAAATATTTGAAACCTATTATTGATTCGATCAGACACAAATTTAACGAAATATATCAGAATGATCCAACTCGAAAGGAGCAGACACAAATTTATTAGAATGATCCAACTCGAAAGGAGCAGACACAAATTTATTAGGACTCGCCGGATAGGAAACCCGGCGATGCTTACCTAAATGACACAAGTCACAATAAAAAGAAGCAGAAACATTTAAAGATCGATACATTTTCTAGGGAGCTTGGGTTGATGGATGACCTAATTAAAATGTAACTCGAAAGGATCGAGTTTCACGTCAGCACAGACAACAGAAGAAGGTACGTCAAACAGGTGTAAGTCTCCAGCCACATGTCCGGCCCTTATCAATAGTCTTTCCAGTCTTTAGGTCCTGAAAAACACAACCATCAGAAGAAAAAAAATTGCGAATAAGCTGACTAATTGAAAGTAAACTGAACGAGTTTGTGTATGTAATATTGAATTGAGTGACAATTTCGGAGAAAGACATGCACTTTTTCGTCTACGGACTATTAGTGAACCACCATTGGCAATATTATTATTGAAAATATGACCCACCAATACATAATTGTGGATCATACCTGCGTCGCCAATCATGTGAGAAGACGCCTCGGAGTCAATCACTGTAATGCCTGTGGTTCGTATTACGTATCTTGGTATACGTGTACGTATTCTTGACTCGTATTGCGTATTTCTCTGTATGGTTATTTCTGCATTTCCTACTTGGTTCGGTTCAACTTGTTGCTGGTTCGGCTTGACTTGATTTTAGGTGGCCGAACCCCCACCTACCACCACCACCCTCATTTATATTTCCCATTCCCTTATTCTCTCTTTTCATTTACTTCTTCTTCTCCACCATTACTTCTTCAACCACCAGGAGAGTAAGAGAGAGAGCTTAGGCAAGTGTAGCTTGCTTCATGGAGGAACTTCATTTTTATTGTTCCATTCTCTTTCTCTTGAGATTCTAACACACTTTAGTACTTAGCATTTCTAATTTTCATGGTTCAATTTGTGTAGATCTAAGTTTATAGTATTTTCAGATTTTTTGGGTTTTGATCTACTTAGTATTATTATTTCCAAGTTTGGTTGGTTCCATGTTGTAGAGCATTTCGTTCTGCCCCATTTTGACCTATAGAAGTTCAGATTTGGGCTCTGGATGATGAAATTACGAAACTTGGAAGCCATGGACTTCATGGTTATCCTTCTCGGAATAATGGAGAAGATGATCAGTTCTTGGCCGCATGACAAGTACTTGACCGCATGAACATTCATGCGGCAAGTTTTTGTCAGCCGTATGGACATTAATCCTGCAGCCGCATAAGACCTCCCTTCTTCCGGCCGCATGAGACCCGAACACCCTTGGCCGCATGGTGCATAACTCCCTGCAGCCGCATAAGGCTCGGGCAAATCCCCTGCCGCATGGACTTGCCCTTAGCGCAGCCACATAAGTTTCTACTTGACCCAGCCGCATAGGCGCAGCTGCATACCCTTGCTGAATCCCGTGCCGTATGAGTCCACATTTCTCCCCAGCCGTATGGCACTGGTCCTTCACTAGCCGCATATGCTCTCCTCTTCCCGGCCGCATGGCTTTTGCCAGCGCAGTCGCATGTGACCCTTCATCTCTAGCCACATATGTCCAATTTTCCCCCAGAGCCGCATATGCTTATCCCTTTTTCAGTCGCGTGACTCGGGCTGGCCTGAGCCGCATGAGCCCGATTCTCACTAGCCGCATATGCCTAGTTCCTTCCTGGCTGTTTGGCCGTCCGTAGCTGTGGTCCTCTTTATTTTATTATTATTATTATTCTCGTTCATATATATTGGGATATTACATTTATGCTTATATAACTTGGGTTTCTTGATAGAAGGCTAGTACTATATAGATTTGCACATATTCCCCGAACACGACCGTGGCCCGCTGTGGTGCACTCTCGATAAGTAAACTGATATGATATATCATAGCATGCTGTTACGACATCTAGCTTGATATGACAAGTATGAATGACCTAGACACCGTGGGCGATTACATTTGTACAAATAAACTAGTACTGTATTGTATCATGTCTAGGATAGGGATTCCTGAGTATCACGGTCAGGGATACCTACTGAAATTAACTAAGACTAATTAACTAGAATGATTCAGTAGTCATGAAGAGATTTTCAGCTACAGGCAATCCTGTTATCTGGGTGCATTAAGTGGACTTGCAGCCTACCAACGAGTAGGGCACATTTCTAGCACACAGTCATATGGTACATCCTTCATAAATAGACATTCGACCCGGATAATCGGATGGTCTGCAGGGCTTGTGGTTGTTGGGATAATCTTATTGCATCTTGCTAGTAACTAGGCCTGTGATAACCCTAGTTTATTAAAGTACCAAGCCGTACTCTTGATTGCCCGTGATTGATTGGATGGAGTTTATTCCAGCTTAGTCTTATCCTGATTCTGTACAAGATTGTGATATGACATGCCTTAACAATAAACGATCGGGGGACCAGTTCTGTTCAGGCGAAGGGTTACAGCCCCGGTCCTTATTTGGTTTAAGGGTTGTAACCTGGCTCCCGGAGCAATTCTGTGTCCTCTCTTCGTTTATTGTCTTATTACACCCCATGCCATGCTCGTCATGTTTTATTTTACTTCAACAGTATGATTAATTACTTATGCTGGCCTTAGCAATAAAGATCAGGGGTCCAGTTCTGTTCAGGCGAAGGATTGCAACCCCGGTCCTTGTTTGGTTTAAGGGTTGTAACTGGCTCCCGGAGTAGTTCTGTGTCCTCTCTTCATTTATTATCTTTACTATACCAATAGTATTTGAGATGGGTTTTTATTCAGGTGAAGGGTTACAACCCCGGTCCTTATTTGGTTTAAGGGTTGTGACCTGGCTACTTGAATGGTTTCTTCGTACTTAGTTTACTGTTGTTATCTCTATTATTATCAGTTCTTCATTTACTATTTATCTTTAATATTCTATTGTGATATGCTGGTTTTAGTTCCTAAGTGAAGCCTCCTTTGTGGCACTTGCTCTTTCTGGGGTCTGACCCAGCTGGTTTTGTGTGGCCAGATATCGGAGCAGCACCAGAGGATCTACCGACCTTTCTGCCAGATGGTGACCACCAGGCGTAACCCTAGCAACGAGTGGATTTCTTTTTGTTCTTCCACTTTATTGTAAAAATTATTCTTTTGAGGCGTTTAGCCGACGAGCACTTGTTAGCTCGGTTGTACCTTTATTTACTGTCTGCCTACGGGCTGTAACATGATTAACAGATCCTAGGGTTGATCATGTATAACTAAACTCTTGCTAGTCCTGACATTTTGTAACGACTAGCTTCATGATTAGCTGAATATGTAATGTTTGGGACGCCTTACTATTGTATATTTGGTGATCTTACATCTTGTAACACTTACTTACTTGCTTGGGATTGAGACACTAGGCTTATTCTTGACCATAAGAGACTGATGGCTTGTAGTTAAACCCTCATGTATCTAGACAGCCGTAACCGTATAGCGAGGTGGGTTGCACTTCAATATACGTAGCTGGCTATGTCTGCCCCTGCTCTTCAGTATTCTGGTTCTGGGGCATGACATAGTTTAAGTGGTGGCCCATACAGGTCCTGTAAATCAAGATATGTGAGGGTTCACCGAATAGATGTCTCAATCAGTACTATCCCTTGATCTCTGCTCGTATCCTCTTGATCCCTGAAAATCTTGACTTGATCACATTCTTGTATCGTTGATCTATCATGGTCCTTTCTTATTATTCCTATGTCGTCTTCTTCAGCGGCATTGTTCCTGGACCTGCCGATCAGCAAGGCAGAGCATCTCCCGCGGACCAGCAGCAACCCGGAGATCAAGCCCAGTATTCAGGAGTAGCCTCCAGAGTTATGCCTACTGAAGGAGAGCCACCAGTCCAGCCAGTTCAGCCTGCAGAGCCTGATGATGGCACTTTGGTGGGTCTCATCATGTCCCTATTAGCTTCTCAGGATCGTCGCAGAGATGCCTTGCACCAGGCGGTGGCAGACGCTTTGACCAGAGGAAGTCATCAGGGTAATAGCGCGACCGACAGCTTCAAGCGCTTGAACCCTCCCTTCTTCGACGGCAGTGAAGATGCGATTGCTGCAGATGTATGGCTTCAGGACACCGAGGTGATTCTAGAAGCAGCTAGGACTCCAGAGAACGAGAAGGTGGCCATAGTGCGCCTGCAGTTACTAGATCTCGCCCGCAGCTGGTGGGCAGCACAGGCCGATGGATTAGTGGCCCCTATTGCCTGGACAGTATTCAGGGAGAGATTCCAGACCAAATACTTCGATGCTGTAGCTCGGTACGATCTACAAACCAGGTTCACCAATCTGAAGCAGATGGACAGGACGGTCGATGGATATGCGGTCGAGTTCTCCAGACTTAGTCGGTTCGCTCCCACCTTGGTGGCGACCGAGTTCGATAGAGCCCAGCGATTCCAGCAGGGGCTCCACCTAGAGATTTTGTTGGCAGTTGAGCAGTTTGAGCATCAGACTTTCGATGCAGTGTTGAGAGCAGCCCGGAGGCATGAGTATACCTCACAGAGGATCATAAATAGGACCGGAGGTCGAAAGCGATCTCACGGCCAGATGAATCAGTCATCAGCACCAGCCCTGGCAGCCAGGGCTCTGACCATTGGAGCTCCGAGGCGGGCGGCCTCAGTAACGTCGGTTCAGCATTCCCCCCCGACGCACCCTCAGCAGCAGAAGCAGAAGCAGTCTTCCACAGTGGGATGTTCACACTGCGGGAAGCCAGGGCATGTGATATCAGAGTGTCGTAGAGCATAGGGTTTGTGCTTAGTTTGTGGTTCCCCGGACTACAGGGTTGGGAGCTGCCCGAACAGGGGGAGTTCATCAGCCTTCTCTAGTCCTTCAGTTAGAGGACCAGCACCAGTCCAGCAGCAGCAGTAGCTGCAGTACCCTTTCCCGAGGCTGTTGCCGACGCAAGCCCAGGCATTCCGGCAACAGAGACCGCAGTAGTATGTCCAAGCCCAAGCCCTGAATCAGAGAAGACTGAGGAATTTTCATCAGAGGGGACCCGTACCCAGAGGACATGGTCAAGTGCTGGCTTTCACCATAGGAAAAGAAAGAATATCACCAGGTGAGGTAGTGGCAGGTACTATTCTCGTCAACACCTTTTTAGCTTCAGTATTATTTGATTCTGGTGCCTCGCATTCATTTATGTCTGCACGATTCGCGACACGGGTAGGATTGGAGCCCGAGTCATTATCAGTAAGGCTCAATATACTTACTGGTAACGGACTTGTGGAAGTAGATAGAGTGTTTTCCTCGTGTCGGATCGTAGTTAGCGGTAGAGAATTCTCCGCTAGATTGATAGAGTTCCCGATGGCCGATTATGATATGGTCTTATGGATGGATTGGTTGAGGGACCAGTATGCTAGGATAGACTGCCACATTGGCAAGGTTATTTTTAGCATTCCAGGCGAGCCAGAGTTTTTCTTCTCCCGAGGCGAAGTTGAACCTTCTCCTCCAGTGTTGCGAATGGTAGTAGCAGCAGTACAGTTACCTTAGATAGTCGAAAAGTTTCCAGATGTCTTCCCAGAAGAGCTTCCAGGGATGCCCCCAGAGAGAGAGATAGAGTTCACCATCGACTTGATTCCCGGAACAACTCCAGTGTGAGAGAGAGCCTACAGAATGGCGCCGTCAGAATTGGAGATATTGTACAAGATAATTGAAGAACTCAGAACCAAGGGATTCATTCGTGCTAGTGGATCACCTTGGGGAGCTCCGATGCTTCTTGTGAAAAAGAAGGATGGTACGTCCAGATTATGTGTAGATTATCATACCTTGAACTCAGTGACAATCAAGAATAGATACCCTCTTCCGAGGATAGTTGACTTGTTTGATCAACTCAAGGGGGCAGCAGTATTCTCGAAGATTGACTTACGGTCAGGATACCATCAGATCAGAATCAGAGAGCAGGACATCCCGAAGACAGCTTTCAGATCTAGGTATGGGCATTGGGAGTTCCTTGTAATGCCATTTGGAGCAACCAATGCGTCGGCCGTATTCATGGACCTCATGAATCGTATATTCATACCTTATTTGGATCAGTTCGTGATTGTGTTCCTAGACGATATTCTGGTCTACAGTAAGAGTGAAGCGGATCATGAGCAACATCTCAAAATCGTCCTCCAGATTCTCAGGGAGCACCAGTTGTATGCCAAGTTTAGTAAATGCGAGTTCTGGCTCGATCGCATTTCGTACTTGGGTCATATCATCACCAGAGAAGGAGTTGAAGTGGATCCTCAGAAGATCGTAGCTATTGAGTCATGGCCAGTACCCAGCACAGTGGCAGAAATTTGCAGTTTTCTTGGCTTAGCCGGCTACTACCGGCGATTTGTTTCAGACTTTGCTCAAATTTTAGCGCCATTGACCCAGTTGACCCGCAAGGATGTGTAGTTTGCTTGGACAGCAGAGTGTCAGGATTCTTTTGAGAGGTTGAAGCGAGGCTTGATGACGGCTCCTATTCTCACGCTTTCAGATGGAACCGGAGGGTTCTCGATGTATTGTGATGCTTCGGGCAGAGGATTATGATGTGTTCTGATGCAGCATGGGAAGGTAATAGCTTATGCGTCACGGCAACTTCGTAATCATGAGAGGAATTACCCAACCCATAACTTGGAGTTGGCAGCAGTAGTGTTTACACTTAAGCTTTGGAGGCACTACTTGTATGGAGATAGGGTGGAGATTTTTACCGACCATAAGAGTCTGAAGTATGTGTTCACCCAGAAGGATCTTAACATGCGTCAGAGGAGATGGCTAGAGCTATTTGTGGATTATGATGTCAACCTGCAGTATCACCCAGGGAAGGCCAACGTTGTTATAGATGCATTGAGCAGGAGAGCCGGAGTTTATTTCCTAACAGCGCAACCAGAGCTGTTAGCAGATCTTCAGAAGATGGGTATAGAAGTTATTCTCCCTTCCAGTGTGGCATTGATGGCCAGCATGCAAGTTTAGTCCACTATAGTCAAGAGGATCCGGATGGCACAGTCAGCAGATTCTAAGCTTCAGCGACTCAGAGTAGAGTGTGAGGCAGGATAAAGACCAGAGTTATGCATTCATGAAGACGGTACACTTCGACATGGTAAGCGTCTTTGTGTACCCAATTGAGATATCAGACAGGAGATCATGGCAGAGGCTCACAGTTCGCAGTATTCCATTCATCCCGGCGGTACGAAGATGTATCGTGATATCCGTCAGCACTTTTGGTAGAATGGCATGAAGAGGAAGATAGCTCGGTTTGTCTTTCGATGTTTGGTTTGTCAACAAGTTAAAGCCGAACATCAGAGGCCAGCTGGACTTTTTCAGCCCTTACCAATTCTAGAATGGAAGTGGGAGCATATAACCATGGATTTTGTGACTGGATTGCCTAGATCCTCGGCTGGCAGAGACGCTATTTGGGTTGTCATAGACAAGCTCACGAAGGTGGCTCACTTTCTCCCATTCAGAGTTGGTTAGTCGATGGCTCAGCTAGCGGAGATGTATCTCCGACAGACAGATGGCCAGTCGGAATTGCACTTTTAGCGTAGCTTGCAAGAGAGTTTGGGAACTCGCCTCCAGTTCAGCTCAGCTTATCACCCGCAGACAGATGGCCAGTCGGAATGCACGATCCAGACTCTTGAAGACATGTTACGGTCATGTACACTCGACTTCGGTGGTTCGTAGAAAGATCACCTGCACCTGGTAGAGTTCTTGTACAACAATAGTTTTCAGGCCAGTATCCAGATGGCACCGTTCGAAGCACTGTATGGTAGGAAGTACCGATCCCCGCTAGCATGGGACGATGTCGAAGAGAGGCAGATGCTCGATCCGGAAATGATTGCTCAGACCGTTGAAGTGGTCAGGAGAGTCAGAGATCATCTTCGAGTTGTCCAAGATCGTCAGCGTCATTGGGCCGATTCTTATCGGCGCCCCCTTGAATTCTCGGTCGACGACCATGTATTCATGAGGATTTCGCCTAACCGTGGTATCATTCGTTTCGGCGTGTGGGGAAAGCTTAGTCCTAGGTATTATCACTACCACTTTTCTAGCTTGAGGGTATTTTGGTCATTTTTAAATTTTTGGAATTATTTGGAACTATTTAGTATTAATTATAATTTTAGAAATTTTAAGTGATTTTTAGTATAATTGATTTGGTGCTATTATTGACTTTGACTCAGGGTATCTTAGGAGACTGTCCTAGAAGCTAACCTAGGTCATGACTACTTGGTTAGAGTGTGTAACCCTAGCTTGACCTAAGTTAGTGATATCAAACTCATTAGAATTTATTAGGAGGAAATAGGAATTAATTTGAATAGAGAATGGCTTGTGGTTTCACAAGTCATGATTAATGACTTAGGCCCATAGAGGCCCATAGACCACTAGTGGAACCCTAACCTAGCCCAACAACCCTCCTTGGCCGGCCACTTAGGGCATTCTCCATCTATTTAATGCTCCTCAAAGTTAGGGCTAGCCTCCTTTAGAAATTTCTCAAGTTTAAGGAAGATGTATGCTCCAACTTCAATAATTCCTAGAAATTCCTATTTAATTCCTTTTTTTCCTCAAACTAATTGTAGTAGGCTCTAAATTTATTCTACTTGCTGTTTGTGGTGAGAAATTTCAGAGTGTGAGCAATTTGAAGGAGTTTGGTGGCTTGAGGATCCACTCTCATTTGGGGCTTTTTGATACTTTGCAAACCTATAGGTAATTTCGAATCTACACCATAAATTTCTATTATTATTGCATATTTAGGAAGCCCTAGGCCTACCCTAACTATACGTATAGCTAATCCTAGGATTCGTGTCCAATACGTGTCCGTATCGGATACGTATCAGTGGATGCATGAATGTGTTTGATGAAATGCCCCAAAGGGCATTTCGATTCGATTTCTGCAATATTTTTGAATAGAAAATTAGGGTTTAGGCTCGTTTATTAATTTCTGGTGTTCTGAGTCGTTATTGGTGTCGTGTCGTGTCGCAATGGACACGGGAACACGCGGGTGCAACACACGTGCGCGCGCAGTATTTTTCTCTTGCTGTTCGGGGTCTCCTGTGCACAGCACACACCACTTGGACACGGGATTTTTGACGCACGTGTTGGGGTCATGACTGACACGAGATTTCCAGAGTGACACGACCTCTCGTGTCGTGTCGGACACGATATCGTGTGCGCACGGGGAATGCACTGTGTGTGTGCAGTGTACTATTTTGATTCACTATTTTATTTCCAATTTTAATGCTTTAATTCATGTTTTAATTGATAAATTTGATCCTAACATGTCTAATAATCTATGATTAATTGAGTTACATGCTAGTTTAGGTTATTGATGAGGATTGGATTCAAATTGGGTTGACTGCATGTTTACTGATACCATGTTCTGATACAATGCATTTTTACAATTTATGAACCTTAAAATCCTATTAAATCTATTTTAATTGTTGATTCAGTTATCTATCAGTATTCCTACATGTTTGTAATCTATATTAGTTGTTTACATGTTAGTTTAGGTTGGATGGAATATTTGATTCAAAACTGTTAGTTCGTCTGTTAATGGCTGATACTTAGCTACTGTTAGTCCTGAACTTTCTATTCCTAATTTCAACTAATTTTGTAATTCATTTCCATGTTTAAAATTCTTGAACATTTTTACTATTCCTTTGTGTTAAGTTCCTGGTAAATTAGTTTTCGAGATTACACTGTTGATATGGGTGTTGGGTTCGAATTATGAAAACTGAGATTGAATGAATAATTTATTCATTGGTTAAATGATTTCAATGATTGATTCAATTTATATTCGAATTAGACTTTTGATTTAGAAATGGGATATTAGACTTGTGTTGGTTTTCGAATGTAAATAGTTGATGCATTGACTGATTTGAGTTCATGAAAACTGTAAAACTGAGATTTGGTTTCCCTTCCTTAACCTAAGAAGTATTCACTGTTTTCATTTCTTAATGCCTGAGATTTCTTCCCTCTTAACTGAACCTGAGATTATGTTGATCCCTGAGATTGAAACACTTTGACATACCAGAGAATTGGCTCCTAAACACTGAACACTAATAACACTCTGAAACCTGTTCCTGAGATGGAACACTGTGGCAGCTCATCTATTATATGCCTACACTGTCAAACATGAACACACACAACCTATTATCCTGTCACCTTATTGCTACCTGCTGTACACTCTTGCACATGTCAAAAATACACACCCAGTCACACAAATGATTCCCTGTTTTCCTATTGATATATGTAGATTCACTGTTTTCTTCATTCCTGCTAACACACACCCTCATGCCACACACACACACACACAAGTATCTATTCACATTGCACTTTCCTATCCTAATATATATGTGTACATACATATATACATGTATATATATTTGTGAGATGTATATATATATATATAAGTATCCTATATTTTATAATAATGTGTGTGTACTATTATATATATTAGATATATATGTATGTGTGGTACATAAAGGTAACCTATATGCTATTGTGTATTTCTATATTAGATTATATCAATATATCTATGTGTGTATTAGATATATATATATATATATATATATATATATATATATATATATATATATATATAGGAAAATTCTACAATACATCCGCTGGAAATGGATGTATCGATACATCCGAAATCTGGACCGTTGGATTTTAATCCAACGGTTCAGGTTTAATTTAGATAAAATAATACAGGAGACATCATTTAATGCTGATTTAGACTTCTGACCTGTTGGTAACTTGCTTTAGCAGGTCATTCTTCACTTTAATTTTTTCAATGAACACCCTAAATTAACTCATATTTACTCTCTCAAAAGTCCATCCAATTTAATCTGAACCTTTTTTTTTGGGTTACAGGCCATGGTAGTCGTGGTGGTGCTGGTGGTGGTGGAAAGAGAAACGGAGATGAAGAAGGAAATAAGAAACGGTTCGGATCGCGTCGAACGTCGTCGAGCACCCCTAGAACAACGAGGAGTACCAGCTGCGCCGAGAAGAATCGGTCCGCTTCGCGTCGGACGTCGTCGAGGCCTCCTCGAACAAGGAGAAGTACCAGCGGTGCCGCTCTAATTTTACTGCCCATGCCATTGTCTGAAATTTTATTTTTCATTAGGAGTACCAGCTGCGCCGAGAAGAATCGGTCTGCTTCGCGTCGGACGTCGTCGAGGCCTCCTCGAACAAGGAGAAGTACCAGCGGCGCCGCTCTAATTTTACTGTCCATGCCATTGTCTGAAATTTTATTTTTCATTTAACAATTTAATATTTTGTTAATAAAGCTACATGTCATGGTGGTGGTGGTGAACTGAGGAAACCTGCTTCTGAGGTCGGGCGGATTATTTTTTAACTTTTCTAAAGATAATATTATCGAGGAGAATATTTTTTTGGACAAAAAATGGCCATTCTCTTTGCTTTTAACACGGAGAATGGTACATTTAGGACGGAGAATGGTACATTTAGGATGGAGAATACGACGAATGGCCATTCTCTTTGCTTTTAATATGGCGAATGGACGGTGAATACGGCGAATGGACGGAGAATGGCCATTCTCTTTGCTTTTAATATGGCGAATGGACGGTGAATACGGCCAATGGACGGAGAATGGCCATTCTCTTTGCTTTAAATACGGCGAATGGACGGAGAATGGTACATTTAGGACGGAGAATGGACGGAGAATACGGCGAATGGCCATTCTCTTTGCTTTTAATACGGCGAATGGACGGTGAATACGGCGAATGGACGGAGAATGGCCATTCACTTTGCTTTTAACACGGAGAATGGCCATTCTCTTTGCTTTTAATACGGCGAATGGACGAAGAATGGTACATTTAGGACGGAGAATGGTACATTAAGGAAGCCGACAAAAGCTCGTTCTCTCAAATCTCTTCTTTGTGTAAATTAAATCCAAGGAGGACACAATCCCTAATTTTAGTTATTGCTTAGCAGAGTCTGCTTAGTTGTTGTAAAATTTTGGTGTTGCTTCTGTGGCACTTTCATCTTTAATCTCATGTTTTCTATGAATATGTGTTCTGTTTGATTTTGATTTAGTAATCTTTCCGTATTTAGTTTTTTTGTTTCATCTAACAATTTAATATTTTTGTTATAAATCTACAGGGCATGGTGGTGCTGGAAGGAGAAACGGAGATGAAGAAGAAAAGGGAAAAAGAAAACCGTTTCGGAGCCTCCTCTTCTTCCATACTCCACTCTGTACTCAAACCTAGATCATTCTCCTCCAAAATTTTCAAACCTTCCTCCCCATTCGCAATATTCACACCATGTCGGCATCAGCGGCAGAATCATCACCGGCAGCATTACCAAATAGAGAAGATGCACCAGTTACAGAAAATCCAAAAGCGACAGACGGAGAACAACGAAAACCCTATTCTAAGAAAGTTGCAAAAAAGAAAAAGGAAAAAGTTGCTAAACAAAAAGAAGTGCAAGAAGAAGTGCAAACAGAAGGTATAACTTTGATTTTATGTTCGCAAATTCTGTATATATTTCAAGGAAAATGACATTCTCCGTCATAAAACGCATTTGAATGTTAAATTCTATTCGCCGTTTAATTTGGAACGGATAATGTCATTCTCCGTCTAACTTGAAACGGAGAATGCCGTTCCCAGTGTTAAAACCCATAAGAATGGCCATTCTCCGACCTAATTTTTGGTTTTTTTTGTTTTGCAGAAAGAAAATCTGTCAGGAATAAGGATTCAAGACTTTTCCGTTCTACCTTCAAGCTAATGCTAAATCTTATGGAGGAGGTCAATCGAGATGATGGCCGTTTACCTGAGCCAGTTATTGGTTCCTTGAAGAATACCGGTTTCTGGAATTTTGTCGAGATTTTCTACCAAAACAGAGTCCACGTCTCCGAAATGGCCAAGGTAACGGAAGGGCTTGAGAATTTAATTGCAAGTTACACAGAAGAAGAAGATGGCGTCGGGTGCTTTGAATTGAGCACCACTGTTAAAATCGCGCCAAGCATCAAGGATATGGCAGTCATATTCGGTCTACCGCTGAATGAAGAAAGCGTTGATGATGTTTCTTACAGAAGATTGATAAAGGAAAAACAACAGCAGCCCACACCACCAGCATCATTGAGCCTGTGCAGAGATCATTTCACAAGATTGCTGGCTAATACTAAGGGCAAACACTCAGAAGTCACGAATAAGGAAGTGAGAGACAAGTTCTTTGAATTGTTACGACGGCTTCGTGGCGGAGATAACGCTGTTAATCCAGATAATTTGGCCAAGCTACTAATCTTCCACTTGTGCCAAACTGTATTCTTCACAAAGTCTGGCGGTTCAAATTTGTCGTACAGATTCTTGGCCTTGGTAGACAGTGTGGACGTGATCAACAGCATATGCTGGCCAAGGTTAATCCTGGCATATGTAATGGATAGCTTAAAGAGGAGTAGAAGCAAAACTGAACAGGGGGATTACTCAATGGCTTTTCACAAATTGGAAGGTTGTACAATATACTTCCTCTATTGGTTTGCAGAACATAGTAAATTTGTGGAAAGAAAGTTTGCCCCAATTCCTGATTACCCAAGATTTTTCACATGGAATGGGTACGATATCTCAAACTTCCTCAAGACCGAATATCACAACAAAATGAGATCGAAGATGATATTGGAAGATCTGGTTATACCTGTTGGGGAAGAAGAAGGGCACAAAGAAGAGGAGCCACCTATAGAAGAAGTTGAAAAAAAGGGAGAGGAAGAACACCAAGAAGTAGGTGGGGATAATTTTGATGAACAACGGATAACACCGCATCATGAAATGGGCGCTGTGATGGACGACTCAGCAAAGGAATTGGAGGATTTGAGAAGACATCATTCTGATATTCTTGCGCAGAATGAAGAACTGAAAAAAAAAAGTTGAAAGAGATGGAGGCACAAGGAGCGCAGTTACATGCAGCCAACTTTGAGAATGCCATACTCAAAGAAAAGCTGAAAGTGCTCCAGGCAGAAGAAGAGCAACAACGCGCAGTCAACGTTGTGATGGAGGGCTCTGTGCATGAACTGGAGGATTTGAGAAGACATCATTCTGATATTCTTGCGCAGAATAAAGAACTCAAAGAAAAGTTAAAAGAGCTCGAGGCACAAGAATCACAACAACGTACAGTCAACGTTCTGATGGAGGGCTCTGTGCATGAACTGGAGGATTTGAGAAAGCAGAATTCTGTTCTTAAAACAGATCTACATGCACAAGGTAAAATCTTTTCTATTTCAAATTTCTGATTTGTAATCTTCCAGGAGAATGACTATTCTTCGTGTACTATAACACGGAGAATAGTCATTCTCCGTGTTATTTGGAACGGATAATTGCTATTCCCTATCATGTCGATACTGGAAAGGTTATTCTCCGTGTAATTCCAAACGGAGAATTCTATTCTCCGTATTATATTATACGGAGAATGTCATTCTCCGTGTTAGGTTCACATCATACATTTTATTGTTGTTTGTTTTATTTCAGTGCTAACAACCAAACAACTCAGAGAAACAAATGAAAGGCTCGTTGAGGAGAAAAGGGAGCTTCAAATAAAGTTGAATCATTTAAATTTGAAGCCAATGAAAAGGATTGCAAAATTAAAGATCTCAAAGCCATGGCTAAAGTACTTCAGAATAAGGAGTTACAAGCTGCTGCTGAACCTGCTGCTCCAAGAGAAGTCAGAAGAAGAGGAGGATCGGGGGGAAAGAGGTTAATAAAAAGCAATACAGTTGGAGAGGCTAATAAAAAGCGGAAGGTTAATGATGCTACGAAATCCCGAGAAGATGCCAAAATGGCTAAATTAAAGAAGAACCACGTCGTACTAAGGGAATGCGATGAACTCTTACTTTGGAAACATGCGGATGAAGAGCTGAAGAAACAATACATCGACATCGTAATTCCCAGAAAGAATTCTCCAAAGTATGTATTCTGAACCCTTTTTTTATTTCGTTTTTTCTAGACTTTTTTCACAATTATGTAATGAGAATCTATCTTTATTAATTTAATCTAAACTAAATTTATGTGCAGTGATATGGTATACGAATTTTTTCCGGAAAAGGGTGAAAATGAAGTTTCAGTCCAGCTGTCGGCAGTAGACATGCAAGACATACTCAACTATGACGACATGGAGGCTGGCATACTGGACATAATAATAAGGAAGCTGAAAGAAATTCAAGACAGTAAAAGGTGTGCCCCGTCTAGTTCGAAGGAGGTGCCATTGATCCAGAAAAAAAAAGCCGGCGCTCCAATCCCATAAGTGGTCTGCATTCATGACGGCCCACACATTGGTAAGAATTCAAACAGAAAAATCCATATTCATGTGTACACCGATGAAAAATGACAGAAAAAAATTACTCATGATATTGTGTATTGTTTTTGGGAAACAACAGACCGTCATTCAACGTGTCAATGAAGAAACCGCAAAACCCGGCGCCTGTGAAGACATCCAAAAAGTAGAAGACTTCGTCATGGGTTTGGAGGACGACATAGAGTTGTTATTCATCCCACTTTTTAATGCAACCATCAAACACTATACTCTGCTCACATTCAACTTTATCTCCTACGACTGGACACACTACAACTCCTTGTTGCAAACCACGTACTATACGTGCAAGGTGGATGCAGAATTAACGAAGAAAACCTTAGAACCTATCGTCAGGAGAAAAGTTGATATGATGAGGGAGAGATGCCCGGCGAAGAAGGAGTATGAGAGCAAAGTGCTGAATTGTTCTCTAAATTGTCCACAACAACGGGCACCCAACTGCCTCTTGTACACGGCGTATTATATGAATAGGTTGACGACTCCTCCCTTCGAAATACCGGGAGGAAATGACAATGAAACTCACCAGAAGATTACAAAGATGAGGTTGTCATGGGCTAAGGAGTTGCTTTCAAGCAAATATGTAAATCGATCCTAGCAATGACATTGTAAAACAACAATGTAATTATGATGTAATTGGGCAAGGAACTTCTGTCTTTGATAAGCTCTGCTTTTATAATATAATCATTTTTGAATTACATTTACATTGTCAAAACCACGAAAAGTTTGACTTTTATTTACATATGAAACAACTCGAACTCATGCGCCAAAAGGGCAGTGGGTTCCTTAGCCTCAGGAGTCTATCTCTTCGACATGTTCCTTGTTGAAGAAGGATGGCTTTGCATGGTGCTCTCCCTCAAAACAAAATTCCTTGAGGCAGTGGGTTCCTTTGCCTCAGTGAGTTCCTTTGCACGGAGGATGCACGATGAAGTGACTTGCCTCAAGGAGTCATGCTACGGTTCCTATGCTCTGACCATGCACGATCAATACCATCTACCACGCGGACACGAACTGAAAGACGACAGAGAACAACACTCCTTGACAGTTGAAGCTTTCAATTGGATTCCTTGAAGCAAAACACTTCATCGTGCATCGTCAGAGGAGTGTTGTTCTCAAGGAATTCAATTGAAAGCTTCAACTGTCAAGGAGTGTTGTTCTCTGTCGTCTTTCAGTTCGTGTCCGCGTCGTATTCATCGTGCATCGTCAGAGCATAGAAACCGTTGCATGACTCCTTGAGGCAAGTCACTTCAACGTGCATCCTCCGTGCAAAGGAACTCACTGAGGCAAAGGAACCCACTGCCCCAAGGAATTTTGTTTTGAGGCAGAGCACCGTGCAAAGCCACCCTTCTTCAACAAGGAACATGTAGAAGAGATAGACTCCTGAGGCAAAGGAACCCCCTGTCTCAAGGAATTTTGTTAACTTGTGGCAGAGCACCGTGCAAAGCCATACTTGTTCAACAAGGAACATGTCGAAGGGATAGACTCCTGGCTGGCGATTCGACAGAGCGTGGAATGATAATAAACTCCAAACTCATGCACATCTCAGTCTTCTGAAGGACTTCACCACCGTGCATCGTCGGACCAATGGAACACGTTGAAGAGATGAACTCCTGGCGGCAAAGGAACACCGTGCATAGTCCGAGCCAATCAACGTGCGGGCGCTTCGACAGAGCGTGGAATGGCAATAAATCCAAACCCAGGCACATGTCAGTCTTCTGAAGGACTTCACCACCAAAGCTTCTTCGAACGAGGAGATCGACAACCAAGAGAAAAGAGTCTTGCCAAGGCGGGGGATCGGTAGAGTCCATCGCCACAAGAAAAGCTAAGTGAGATGAGAACAAACTCTCTCTACACTACTGGCATTTATAGGCATGGAACAACTCGGACTCATGCGCCAAAAAGGCAGCCACTTCGAATTCTGCCCCTGCTCAATTAAAGCTAAGTAAGACTGGAACAATTAATTTCCATCAATACCAATGCCATTAATACCAATAAATATACCCCTTCGAATTCTGCCAACTTTGATACCCCTTACTGTATCAAAGTTTTTTTCTTGATACAGTAGGGGGTATCAAAGTTTTGATACCCCCTATGTATGACATGTGGGCCCTTCCTGCTTTAAAAAATGTGTACAAATATATATATACATAAATTTTAATAGGGCCCACAAAACTCTTTTCTAACAAAACTCTTTTCAAAGTTTTGATATCCCGATGTATGACATGTGGTCCCCTCTTGCTTTGTAAAACGTGTAAACATATATATATACACATTATTTTTTGAGATGGCCCACATGTCATACATAGGTGCCTGTATCAAAGTTTTTTCCCTTTTAAATAGCACCCATAATTAACTTACAAAAAAAGTATAAATAAAACAAAATATTGTTATAGTCAAGATTTGAACCAATGACCTCTTGAATACAAGTCTAGCAGTGTAACCACGACACCACAATAGCATTCTCCGTGTTTTATTAAACGGAGAATAACATTCTCCGTTTTGAATTAAACGGAGAATAGCTTCACAGTGTTAAAAACAAATTAGAATGTTCATTCTCCGTTTTAAATTAAAACGGACAATATCATTCTCCGTTTTAAATTAAAACGGAGAATGATATTTGCCACATAAGAATGACATTGTAAAACAACAATGTAATTATGATGTAATTGGGCAAGGAACTTCTGTCTTTGATAAGCTCTGCTTTTATAATATAATCATTTTTGAATTACATTTACATTGTCAAAACCACGAAAAGTTTGACTTTTATTTACATATGAAACAACTCGAACTCATGCGCCAAAAGGGCAGTCATTTTTATAATAAGATCTCCCAAATTCTGCCATTTATTGGCAAAATTTAACAACTCGAACTCATTCGCCAAGCTGCAGTCACTTTTATTGTCATTAATACCAATGAATCTGCCATTTATATGCCATTAATACCAATGAATTCTTCCATTTATATGCCATTTATTCCTAATGAATCTGCCCCTTCGGATTATATTCTCCTTTTTATTGGTAACGGAGAATGGAATTCTCCGTTTACTTGAAACGGAGAATAACTTTCCCGTTTAAATTAAATCGTTAGTATTCTATTCACCGTTTATGTCTGCTCTTCTGTGTCATTTGAAACGGAGAATGTTATTCTCCGTTTTGAACTGCATGGAGAACATATTTTCTCCATTTTTGATGTACTACGTTTTGAAATTGGAATTTAATGTTCTCCATTTTTATCTAATTGTCTTCTCAAACTTTTGTATTGGAGAACATATTTTTTTTATCTAGTTGTCTCGTGTGAATGACATCTTGCCACATAATAAAGACATTATCTTAAGTCAACGACGTTTCATTTTATTCCATTTGCTCATTTTCACTATTTCGCTTTCGTACTTTACAATTACGATAATCGTGACCCATTTTTTTACAAAATCTACATATTCTAGCCTTCGGGATAGATTGACTTTCTGTAGGCTGGCTTGATTTCCCTTGAGAAGGCCTTCCTTTTGTTGCTACCGGATTTGGCTCTTTTAAAGCTTCATGCACTCCTTGAACTGCATCAGCTACCATTTGTTCTTCTTCGCCAATATCGGACACCATTTCTTTCAACTCCATCAGAACAGACGACATCAACTCCGTTCCCCTCTCTTGAACTTTGCTTGATTTTTTACAAAAGTATAAACAGATACTTGTTCTTAATAGCACCATCCTCTGCTCTCAATATGTCTGGTGGATGAATCTTCTTTCTGAGCCAGGTCCGGAGAGATAACTCTCTTGCAATCCTGAGCCAACGAGATTTTATCAAGTTCTTTGGAATATCTCCAATTTGTAATCTCTTCATTGCTGCAAAAATATGCCTACAGGATCCCCTTGGTCCCATCCACATGCATTCACATGTTATGATGTTGTCGGCCGGAAGAAATGTACCTTACGGTTGACCTGTCTGGCGACAATACTTTTGGACAGTGCAAACTTCTGTCCCTCTACGATGTGATGATGGGAACTATATCATCAGACGTGTGATTTCCTTCTTACATCATAAACACCTTTTTAGTGTAAATTGCGGCAAATTTACCTCTATTGCGGCCATGCTAGTTTGATTCACAACTGTGTTGAGAATTTATCATTGACATGCTTACCCATAT
>JANAVB010038220.1:229506-363940 GCA_029216955.1 Iris pallida | reverse complement strand
CAATCACCCACTGGTTCGACCGATCAAATGTTGCTGCTAAAACCTTCCGTAATTTCTTTACCGTATTCGTATTCTGAACCATGTCTTTTACCGATGGTTCCATTGAATTCATCAACTGTATAAACAGTCGACTGTCATCTGTCTCCTACTGCTCAAATATGGAATCAGTCTCTAATGGAGGGTTGTCAATCAGATGTGCGGACAACTACATTCCCAAAGTGTCTTATCGACCTTCTTTCTCCATGTCGAGTAGCCCTCTGGCTCGTCTAACTGTTGATCTATAAGTCAAATCGATAAAATTATCATGCTAATGCTCATTGGTCTTGCCATTGCATTTTTGACACTAGTCTATGTAGCATTGCTATTCGTCCCAGTGTTAGTTATCCTACAAGTATCCCTGATTCGACCGTTGGATTGATCTTTCTAACTTGATAATCACATCAACTATGTCAATATACTAACAATGTGGCCAGAACCGGCATGCACATTGTTGGTGCTTTCTTTACATGGAGAGAGCTTGCTCTCAACATGCCTTGTAAAATTTTAGTCCCACATCGAAAATGCACCATGAGTTATCTCAACATATATACTTGGTTGTGTTGTTGAGAGATGCACATGGGGTGGTGACCCTAAGGAGGGAATCATGTGGGTGATTTTACTAGGAGGTAAGAATAAGGCTCCAAGGATTAAGCATTAATGCTTTTTTCATTCTCTTGGATTAATTCCATTTGGAGCTAAGCCCCAAAGGGGCTTAGCGACTCGGACTCGGGCTCGGGCTCATGGGCTCATGAGGCGTAATATGGCGTTTTGTTGGCGCACTTTGCACTTAGCACGTCAGCAGTCATGCGGCTCATATGCGGACTAATGCGGGGCTCATGCGGCCCATGCGGCCCATGCGGCTCATGCGGCCCATGCGGTCCATGCGGCTCATACGGTCCATGCGGTCCATGCGACTCATGCGGCTCATACGGTCCATGCGGCCATGAGGCTCATGCGGCCAGGCTGCTGCTGCCGCATGGAGGGTTCTGCTGACTGTGCAGACTACGAGTCAGTTATGGAAAGACTGATTCAATGCAATTAATTCAGATCCTATCTTTGTGGGATTTGAATTAATTTCGTTGCTATCTTTGTGGGATTTGAATTAATCTCGTTGCTATCTTTTGGGATTTGATTCAATCTTTCCATAACTGAAGAGGCGGCTAGGGTTTCCACCCTCTCTCTATATATACTCTCTTCTGGCCTCCTTTGTGGGAACTATGAAAATATAAGTCAGAAAAGGAGAAAGAGAGAGAGAGAGCTGCTGCCGCCATTGCAAGTCCATCCGAGGAGTCAGAACAGAGGTGACTTCGAGCGTTCCACAAGTTCTTCAAACTTGCTGGTTTCTGGAAGCAGTTCGTGTGGGGCGTATCTTGCTTTGAGCAACGATGTTTTGACACCCCAACATTTTTCTTCTTCTCATCTTTTTCTAGATTATTGTACCTCGTTCTGTCCCAATTGCAACACGTTTGTAAGAAAGAACGAGAGATCTTCTCTTCTCTATTTTCCTCCTCTATATTGTAATCTGGTTATTTGGTTTTTGTATCATCGTAGATCTCTGTTGCATCTGTTTTACCATCTTTGATCAAGCCCCGGGACTAACAATCTCAAAGCAAGATTTTTATAGATGGAAAACATTAATGCTGTATGACGTAATTAAAGAGTTGTAGACAGTACTACAAAGGGGAGGATGGCCCCATGTTACAGTGGCACGACACCACGATGAGGTACCCAGGTAGGGATAAAGCCTCGGCCTTGCAAGCCATGTCGTTGCGGCGTAACACCGCAAGGAAGCCTTAGGCTTCATGCTGAGTAGATTGGCACTACAAAGAGGCTGAGACCTCATGCTACAGTAGTATGACAGTACGATGAGGTTCCCAGGTAGGGGTAATGCCTCGGCTTCAGGCCATGTCATAGCGGCGTAGTACCGCAAGGAAGCGCAAGGCTTCATGCCATATCTCTTTAATAAAGAACTCACCTATAGTGTATGGAAAGAGATATCAGGCCGTCTCTTGAGGGTAAACTTGTAGACGCCCAAAATTATACACTGAAACCAGGCTGGCACAGGGCCTTTAATGTGCAGCCAGAAGCACACGTAACTACACTTTGTGAGTGGGAAGAATTACAATTGTGGTGCAGAATTCAAGGCGTAGTCCATTCTTGTATCACATTGTTATTTAACCCATGTGGGAAGATTCAAGTCGTCAGCGACATCTATCCTAATGCAAAATGGACAGTTACTGTGGGGAATGCTCAACCCTGGACACATATATATGTTGTGATATGTGGGGAATTGTTGGTGCTTTCTTTACATGGAGAGAGCTTGCTCTCAACATGCCTTGTAAAATTTTAGTCCCACATCGGAAATACACCATGAGTTATCTCAACATATATACTTGGTTGTGTTGTTGAGAGATGCACATGGGGTGGTGACCCTAAGGAGGGAACCATGTGGGTGATTTTACTAGGAGGTAAGAATAAGGCTCCAAGGATTAAGCATTAATGCTTTTTTCATTCTCTTGGATTAATTCCATTTGGAGCTAAGCCCCAAAGGGGCTTAGCGACTCGGACTCGGGCTCGGGCTCATGGGCTCATGAGGCGTTTTGTTGGCGCACTTTGCACTTAGCACGTCAGCAGTCATACGGCTCATATGCGGCCATGCGGTCTTATGCGGCATGCGGCTCATATGCGGCCTCATGCGGCTCATACGGCCCATGCGGCTCATGCGGCCCATGCGGTCCATGCGGTCCATGCGGTCCATGCGGCCCATGCGGTCCATGTGGCTCATGCGGTCCATGCGGCTCATGCGGCTCATACGGTCCATGCGGCCATGAGGCTCATGCAGCCAGGCTGCTGCTGCCGCATGGAGGGTTCCGCTGACTGTGCCGACTACGAGTCAGTTATGGAAAGACTGATTCAATGCAATTAATTCAGATCCTATCTTTGTGGGATTTGAATTAATTTCGTTGCTATCTTTATGGGATTTGAATTAATCTCGTTGCTATCTTTTGGGATTTGATTCAATCTTTCCATAACTGAAGAGGCGGCTAGGGTTTCCACCCTCTCTCTATATATACTCTCTTCTGGCCTCCTTTGTGGGAACTATAAAAATATAAGTCAGAAAAGGAGAAAGAGAGAGAGAGAAAGCTGCTGCCGCCATTGCAAGTCCATCCGAGGAGTCAGAACAGAGGTGACTTCGAGCGTTCCATAAGTTCTTCAAACTTGCTGGTTCCTGGAAGCAGTTCGTGTGGGGCGTATCTTGCTTTGAGCAACGGTGTTTTGACACCCCAGCATTTTTTTCTTCTCATCTTTCTCTAGATTATTGTACCTCGTTCTGTCCCAATTGCAACACGTTTGCAAGGAAGAATGAGAGATCTTCTCTTCTCTATTTTCCTCCTCCATATTGTAATCGGGTTATTTGATTTTTGTATCATCGTAGATGTCTGTTGCATCTGTTTTACCATCTTTGATCAAGCCCTGGGACTAACACACATGAGAAGCAGAGATGAATGTGGATCACACAAGCCAGGACGGAGATGCAACCTAGGTTACCCTCTGTTAGATCCTGATGTGAAGATCAAGTAAGAAAAGAAACAAAGATTCACTCAAAATAAACAACTTGTCTATTCTTTGTTAAATTTCTGAAGTTAACGTTGAAATTCAAAAGTTCTAGGGGTAAATTGCAAAAAAAAACCTCGTTAGATTGCCACATTTTGTATAGAAAGACCTATTAGAAAATCTAAGCAGTTTGCACCTCCTTAGATTCCCCGTGCGAGCAAAAAACCCCTATCGTCAATTAGCCGTTAGAAATGGTCATTAAGGACATGTTTATATAAAAAAAACCTAAACTACCCTCCCCCTTCCCTACCAGCCCCCTCCTTTTCCCTCTGCCGGCCAGCTCCCCGCCCCGCCTCGGCCAACCCCCCAAATCCCCCCTCCGCGTCTCCTTCCTGCCCCCTCCTCCTCCTCCCCGCCCCCTCCTCCGCCCCACCTCGGCCAACCCCCCGAACCCCCCTCCACGTCTCCTCTCCGCCCCGTACCACCGGAGAGAGAGAAGGGGAAGAGAGTGGGGGAGGGATAAAATGATCATTACATACCCAACTTAACACCAGTTAACAGAAATGGAGCCTAATGAGCAGATTTCATACTTTAATAAATTTTAAGAGCATGGGGTCTTTCTATGCAAAATGAGGCATTCTAACGAAGGGTTTTTTGCACTTTACCCAAAGTTTCAGCAAACAAAGCGATGTTTACCCTTTGAGGATCCCAAGTTAATTTTTGAGAGTCAGAGATTCCAACAAACAAACCATTGTCCTATGTAAGCCCCTGTTTTTCAAATTTTAGTTTTATTAGTGTTAATTAATTTTTAATGTTAATTTTAGCCTTAAAATAATTATTAGGATTTTTAGAAATTTTTTTAAAATGAGTTTTATATATAAAAATATCACTTTGCAATTTAATTAAATGTTTTAAATATTAATTGGTAATTTTCTAAATTGTTTTAATATGGTTTTGTAAATTTTAGAATTGTTTTTATATCATTTTGCAATTTATTTAAATGTTTTAATATCATTATGTAATTTGTTAAATTATTTTATATTCAGTATGCAATTTATTTAATTGTTAATATATCAGTTTGCAATTATTGATTTGTTTTAAGTTACGGAATGCAAATTACTATTTGCATTCAGCCACCCTAGGGATCTAGTTGTAATAACCTAAATCCTAGGGACCCTAATGCAAAACCAACCCCCCCCCGACGACCGGACAGCTGCCGACGACCGGCCAGCTGCTTCCCCCCCACGTCCCGATCGACTTCGACCGACCTAAAATCCTATAAAAAGACCCCCTCTCTTCCCCACAACCGCCTCGACCACTCCCTACACCGCTACGACCACCATCTTCTCCATTTCCAGTCGCCGGAACCCTGACTCCGGCAGCCTTCAAACCCACCTCTACACAGCCTCTCGTCGACAACCACCACCACCCCCAGCTTCGCCACAGCACGGCGAGTCGATCGCCACCGCTCCGCCACGACCACGACGCCCCCAGCCGCCGTTCGCCCTCTCGAAACCAACTTCGACGCCGGACACGAAGGTAACAGTGACTGTTTCGTGTCGTGCGTATCCAATACTTACGTATGTTGTTCGCCTGGACACGACGACCCCAGCCCCGTACTCGGACACGCGTAGATCGTGTCGTGCGTGTCGTGCAGTGCATGGACACGTCGACACGGTGTCAGATCTCATTTCTCGTGTCCTGGACAGTATGGACACGAGCGAACTGTTATTTAGAGAACGGGTTTAAAATGTGTTATCGGGTTTTAAAAACCCATTAAACCATTTAGTTATCGGGTCTGGGCTCTTCCCAACCCGATATTTTTGTTTAGGTTTAAAATATTCTAAACCCCCGTTCTAACAACCGAACCGAGCTGGCCCACTGGCCAGCCCGAACGAATTAAAATTCCCCCCCCCCCTCTGGCTGGCCGAGTTCGAGCCTTGCTCTCGTTTTCTGTTTCTTTTCTTTTTCTTTTCTTTTTAGTTTCTGTTATTTATTTATATATATATATATATTTATATATATATGTATATATGTATTTATATATGTATTACTGTATATATTATATATATATTTACTGTTCTATATATTGTATATATACAAATTATTTATGAATATATATATATAAATATACTTAGGTACATCTATGTATATATACGTTATTTTCTTTATATAAATGTATATATATTTTTTCTCTATATATATATATATATCTTTGCTAGTTAGCATTATATATATTATAGTGTATGTATATCCCTATATATATACTTTTCATATATATTGTATATAATTGTGTATATATATATATATTATTCTTTTATATATATGTATTTTCCTATGAATATATATATATATTGTATATGTACATATAATTGTACATAACTAGCCTCCATAAAATTATGTAAAATTACCTACTTACTATATTTTCATGTTTGCATCTTCTATGTGTATTTTTCCTGAATAAAATAGTATTATATTTCCTGCTCTTTTTATACATTGTATTTTTGTACATTTAATTAACTGCAACCATTTTGGTGTCCAAGCCTAGCATGGGTTTTTGGGACCAAATGTGTTTTCACACATTCAAGGCCTGCACAAGTCATATTGGACTTGAAATCATGGTCTTGGGTCCTGTATTTGAACCTTGGTTCATTTATATACATGGACAAAATATACAGATAATTAATTATTTAATTTCAGAATTATGTAACTTGCTGTTTTTGGATTTTTATAAATATTTAGCTTGCTGTAAAAATTCTGGAAAAATAGTTTTTAGATACTATGTTAAGTTGGCTAATTTAGTATAATTTTTGTAGTATTTAATTTACTGTTTTGCCCCTAGTTTGGCATATGAAACCAAAACTCATTTTCTGTATACTTAGGAAAACTGATTTTTATAAAATACTTGTACTGGTTAATAAATTCCAAAAAAATTATAATAAATTTCTATGATTAACAAGGATCACTTTGATACTTTGCTTTAAGAAAAACTAGGCTTTTTGCCTATCTCTAAAATTGTTAGAACACAATGATCTTTTGATTTATTTATTGATTAATTACGACTTGTAGCTTTTTGTGTTATTTGGAGTTTTAGTCGTGTTGAACCCCATCCCTCACTAGTGTAAAGACCCTAGAAAGTTAGTTAACATAGTGTGTCACCCCACATTGGTCTCCTATGCCAAGTCATCATTATTGGCTAGGTGCCCAGTCACAAGTCGTGTCGCACCAATTAGTGTCCTAGTGTTTTAGCTTAGTGTAAAAGCTAAATTATTGCATTTATTTCTACAGTGACGAGTTACCAGACATCCATAGCACTTTTATCGCAGCTTGTTTTGCTAGAGGCAAGTACATCTACATACTCATTTACTGTCTTTTAATGCTAGAACATGTATTAACCCTGTTAAAAGACTGATCCTTGAGGTAGCAAGTTATGTCTTCACATGTTGCATCACTTTCAGTACCGGCCATGTTTAGTACAGCTCTTACATCTTCACATGCTTCTTACGGGTTCTCAGTACAAGTTTTACTATGCTTTAGACTGCTCTGAGTATTCACATGTTTTTACTGCTCTCGTATCTCCCACATGTTAAATAAACGGGTTAAGGGGAAACTGTTAGTAGTGTACGTGAACATGACCCCCTTCTCCGTATGTACTTACCCCGCTCGGGGACATTCTATATGCGACCTTGTCGTATGTTTCTGAATCTCGCATTTGTGTATGGATATACACCGATGCCGTTCGTGCACGTGTGGGCACACCAGAAAAACTTGATATGTACCACAGTACATCCTGAATCACCTATTGACCGATTCACGTACATGCTACGGTTTTAAACTTTTAAACTATATGTGGTCATTTATAGAAATGACCAATTAAACCATGATATGCCATGTTCCCTATGTTACTATGATACTATGATCCCAGTTGTACCATGAGGCCATGTTTCCAGTATTTCCTGTTTATAGACTTATCACACCATGTTTCTTGTTGTACATCTCTTTCATTATATGTTCAGTACTTTAGTTGTAGAGGTTGTACTTGCTCCCGTCCTGACAGGATAACGTTGTAGGTATACTTACTGAGGAGGAGTTGCTCTGTGATTCGTATTATGGAGTCACTGCCGAGGACCCGGTTTTGCCATACGAGGATGTTCCTGCGGGGAGACTCGTCTAGTTTGCTTAGCTGCTTGGGATACTTAGTGTAGTCATGTATTAGACTATACCATTTTGTAACTGGACATGTATCCAGTTTTACATTTCAGTTTACTTGTACTTGGATATTTTACTATATTCGACGACTTTTGTGTTTGGAGCATTTATGATTCTTCTTCACTTATAGAACTGTTAGCACATTTAGTCTTGTCTTGTTATCTCTAGAACAGCTTACTGCGCTTTATCTTAAGCGTAGGCTGGACATGGCTCGGCCCGGCCCAACAATTTGGGTAACGGGTCGTAACACCCTATGAGGATCCCATTTTTTTAGAAGTGGAAAGACGACTAGAGTTTGATGTAGATGGTGGTAGGGTTAGGGTTTATGGACATAGGTAGGTTAGAGTGTAGAAATACGACTATATTTGGGTTTGGGTGGAGGGATGGTACTGTAGCAGTACTGTAGCACATGTACTGTAGCGTGTGTGGGGGGGGGGGGTTACTATAGTAGCGGGGAGATGATGGCAGCAACAAGAGGTGGAGGCTGGGGGGGGGAGGAGGCGCTGGCATGGGAGCTGGCGTAGGTGGCAGGGGGCATCGGCAAAGGGCTAGGGTTAGGGTTTTGTTTTGTGGAGAGGGAGATGGGAGTAGATGGGTTATGGCTTTGATACCATGTAGAGTAGAATAATGGGATTATTTCTATTAATGGGAGAGTTACATATCTATAGGAGAGGCTAACCTCTCTCACTTTTATTCTAACAAATGTGGGACTAAAGCCCAATACTACTAATACTTAACATCAAATGTTTTCATGTTTTGCAAAGATATTCTTTTCATATGTGTGTGTGTGAACGCATCCGTCACATCTGCCTGAGTTCGAGCCATCATTTATTAATTAATTGTGGTGGGCCTTAAGAGATGGCTACGAGACTCTTGGTAAATTTTTTATATCGTTTCTATTGTTGTCACGCCCCAGAACCAGAATACCGGAGAGTGGGGGAATAACTCAGCCAGCTACGTATTATGGGTAGATAAATATCGTATAATACGATCAATGCTGTCTAAAAAACGAGGGGGGTGCATACTACATGAAAGTCTCACTAGGGTTACTCAACATCTATTATTTCAATCAATCAATAAAAAGCAGTAAGTAGAGAACATGTAAGAATGAGCAGTACGACGTCCCAAACGCTCAGTCAAAATGTTCTTGAGATCTGATTTTACAAAACATAGCCAGATGATATAACAAGGTATACACAATCGTTATCAGCTGCAGTCTGACTTAGTTACAATTATGTAAAAGTGAGTGCAAGACAGTCCGACTAACATGTCGGTGCCAAGCGGCAAAAAGTAAAGTAAGTAGCAAAACAAGCAGGGAAGCAAGGAACCCACTCGTGTCCTCCTGCAATCATCCCTCTAGTATTGACCATCTTGGAGGTGGAAGTAAGCTGAGTCCTCGGAAGCTGGCTCTAAATCTGGCCATACAAAACCAGAGAGGTTAGACCTCAAATAACAAGTACCACAAAGGAAGCACGACATGAAGAATTAGAACCAATGATAAGGGTTAAGAATATGATAAATAATGTCTCTGCTTGCTACTGGGATTCACACAACATCACGATACTTCAAGCTAACTTCCAACCAAACAAGGACATAAGTTGACCCGTCATATCCTGACATTCTGCTCATCTCAGTAGTTAACAGAGTATGTACAGTACAAAAACGGCAGTACAACTACTACGGCTTGCTAACTGTAAGTTCCAAGTTATCCTGGAAATATGCAATAAGGGATTCCTCAGTTCTTACAATGTACAAGCAAGGCTAGTCTACCCAAAAATCAATTGCGCCAATCATGAATTATACGTGTCCCAGCGGGACGCCCGTCATCAATATGTAGAAAAATATAAATATATACCACTCCCTGCCCGTGTGGCAGGTTTGCAGTATTTGTGGGAACCAGCCGGCATGTTCGGGGCACTAACTGTCCCGAGATGGCTGCCATGTAAGAACTCAAGAATCCATTCTTTCCATGCAATAGTTATTTTATTTAACTTAATAGTCCCTATGTTAATTGAAATCTCATGCCATGGATCATGGTCATTCAGAATAAGTACTTTCGTACAGAGTACGATATGCATAACTCTACAACGATGCCCATGCGGTTAGGTTGTAGGTCTTACATAGCGTAATGCAACAATCAAACCTAGCCACGTAATAATCATGCCTTGACTATAAGGTACACATGCTGCTTTTGTAGAAAATAAGTTGAAGTCTGTACGTGTCCATATGACAATGTTCGGAATCGGCTAGTCGATTGCAATGGTTCATGGTTAATATATGAACGTGTCTCATTTAATTCAATAAGACGACTAGCCAGTCTTTTAGTTCCAACTAGGAACGTATGATCAATCATTAGTCGAAGTAACAATTAATGTCAATTCGTGATAAGGCATGAAAGTCAAACTAGTATTTAGTATGGTCGAGTCTATAACTCCTAGGGTTAAGTTCCAGTCATACTGGGTATCCACAAACCAATCAAGACACAGGGCACACTCCACACAACAATATGTATTAAAATATTAACATACAACAAGTGGCATAATCTAAACGGATGGTGCGAGAGACAAGACGAAACGCTCGAATTCGACGAATCGTACGGACTAAGATAACTGGAGTGCACTGATCATTGTGGGCGCATAGCCTGCATGTGGGCACATGGCCTGCATGTGGGCGCATGGCCTGCATGTGGTTGCATGGACTGCATGTGGTCGCATGGACTGCATGTGGCCGCATGGACTGCATGTGGTCGCATGGCATTCATATGGTCGCATGGACTGGGCCTGCATGTGGCCGCATGGACTGCATGCGGTTGCATGGCCTGCATGTGGCCGCATGGCTTGCATGTGGTCGCTGCACCAGCAAGCTCCGGCCATGGAGTTCCAAGAACTCCCAAAGGCCATAACTTGGGCTACCGGACTCGGTTTTGGGCGAAATAAAGGTCAAAATTGACTAGAATTGAATTATCTGCAACATGGAACAACTTGTTTTTGAAAACAACAAAGTTTGATAGATTAAAATCACAAAAATCCATAAAAACTGAAACTTAAAAACTTAGATCTACACACCAACATCCATGGAAATTAAAAACTTACCTAAACTTGTAGAGGAAGAGCAGAAGAACAATATAGACTAAAAATAAATGGGGATGCATGAAATTCTTCATGGTGTGCAAGGTGTACTTGCCTCTCCAAAGGGGTTAGGGTTTTTGGTGGAGGAAAAGAAATGAGAGTTTGTGAGGAAAGAGAGAAAGAAAATGGGTATAAATATCTAGCCCAAGTTAATCTCCACCACCCATTCCTTCCTACATAGTTTAGGCCATCCATCCCTTATCATGATGAACCAAGCTAAACCAAGTTGGTTCAATATGAACAAAATAAACCAAGAGCTAAGCAAAAGCAGAAAATAAAATACAGAAAAATAATTAGCATGAAATTAAAGGAATTAAATACAGAACAAATGCATGATAAATATTAAATAAATATATTCAAGCAGTACACGTATTAAAATACGTATTCTGGAAACGGGGAGTGACAATTGTTCAAGAATGTTAATATAACCAAATAATCATCACAAATATTCTAAAGTAGTATGTCTGTTTTGTAGTATATATTTTTTTTTTATTTAATAATTAAGGGCGGTTGGCCTTAGGAGATGACTACGAGTTCGGTAGTTCTATCATTTCTATTATTTAACAAAATCTTTGGATTGTGAATGCCAATATGACCAAATAATCTATGACAAATATTCTAAAGTAAATTTCTTTTATTGAAAAGCTAATTTTTTTAACAAAGCAATTCTCTCTTCTCCCTCCCTCTATCCAGCCCTCTTTGGTTCTTGGATTGGTACCAACGACAATAGTGACTACATACCATAGTTAACATAAATTCGCCATCTCCTCTTTCTAAATTCTACCTATATCAATCCTCAATTGATTCTCTTCCCCTCCCACGTATCTCCTCGCTCTTCGATCCACATCGTTAACTATGTAACAATTTTTTTTTTCGATTTTTTAGTATTTCGTTACAATCAATACAAAGAGGTAATATATTCTATACTTATCACTAAATTTTTTGATGGGACTAGATTGATCAATTTCAAACTGTCGAGTACGTTTTGCGGATTATATATATATATATATGGAAACGGATCGGGATACCCGTCCGCGGAGTCCCGCCGAAGCCCCGCCCCCTCCTGCACCATCGGATCGCGCGGGGTCCGCGTGGGGCCCGCCCCCACCCGCGCGATCCAACGGCTAAGGATCGCGGGGGCTTCGGCGGGACTCCGCGGACGGGGCTCCCGATCCGTTCCCTATATATATATATATATATATATATATATATATATATATATATATATATATATATATATATATATATATCCAGTTATTAATCGGTGCTGATTTTGGGTTCAATTAATAATACATGACAACATCAAGTTCTAGAAAAATTCGGCTACATCTCATACATTTATAAAATCTATTTGATTATAGCATATGTAACCAAAATTGATCAAGAAGAAGATGGTCTCGTTTGGTTCGCAGAATCATCGGGTTGGAAAAAAAAATGATTATTTTTCTATGTTTTGGTGCCAAAGAAATTGAGGAGGAAAAGAAAATAATTTCCAATGAAGAAAAATTAGAGGGAATAGTAATTCCATCCATTCAAGCAAGGAATTACTTTTCCACATTGAAGTATTCAGTTTCCTTTCTAATTTTTTTGTCATTTTCAAATATTAAAAAGAAAAATCAATAAAATTTATAATTTTCTAAAAACAGAAAATGACAAAGAATTGATTTTCTTTCCTTTCCATTGTGCGAACCAAACGAGTACGAGGCCCAAGGTCAATCCAAGGAAGTTAGGTCCAAGTAAGTGAGCAAACCCAAACTTAAAGTAAAAAAAAAAAAAAATACATAATTTTTTCCAGAGGAGGAAAGTTACTGAATTTTTTATTATTTTAGCCGAAGGAGTTGTATAAAACCAACCCCCAATTGACTAAAGTCCACTTCCTAATTCTCTTTTCCTTTCCTCCTCCTATTCTTCCTTTTCCTTCTCTCTCTAAAAGAGCCCAGAAATCGTGGCCATGGCGAACAGTAACCTCCCCCGAAGAATCATCAAGGTACCTTCTCCTCTCCTCGATCTCGACCAAAAATTTCCATTTCTGTGCGTTTTTGTTCGAATCTGACCACTGATCTGTTCTCGATCCGGCGATCTACCAGGAGACGCAGCGGCTCCTCAGCGAACCTGGTAATTTTCCTAGAAATTAGGGTTTTTTTTTTCGATCGAAAATGACGCGGTTCTTGAAAATTAGGGGTTTTTTTTTTCCTTCTCTTCTTTTGCAGCTCCTGGAATCAGTGCTTCTCCTTCGGAGGAAAACATGCGCTACTTCAACGTTATGATTCTCGGTCCGACTCAGTCTCCTTATGAAGGTGATCTACTAGAATTTCAAGATTTGGGCAATTTTGGTTCGATCTGCAAATATTTAATTTGTGGAAGCTTCTTTTTGTAATTAGTCATTAGTTCAAGGTTTCAGGACGAAGATTATTTGGTAAAGAGACGAATTTGTACTAAATTACAACTTTTATAAATTATTCTTTTAAAAATGGTAGTTTTGAAAAATATTACCATACTACTGTAATGTATAAAGCCACACTGTTTCAACAGAAATCTCATTCTGAAATGGGACTTCATGTCAAAAGAATTCAAATTAGCTTTCCGAAACACATTTTCTAATGAAATCGCGTTTTGAAAACACGATATATTTAGTTAAGTAGGACAAGCTATTGGAAAGTATCTTATTTTGGTAAAATTTTAAAACTAACCTTTTATAAAGAAAATTTTAGTTGAGACCTATTTTTAAATAAAGATCCGTACAACAACACCTTTTTAGTACATGCCTTTCCTGGGATATCGGAATCAAAGAAGAGATCCCAATGTTATTTTAAGTGGTTACTTGTACGCGCTCGGTCATTGACTTGTCACATATTAATTGGATCATGCAGATCTAATCTCAATTAAGCGGCCACATGTAATTTCGATTGCTCAACCACCCGACTAATCAAATTAAGCGGCCGATTACTTGGCTGATTAGCGTCTGACCGATAATTGTTTTAGAACGTTGGCAATGCCTATTGTGGCTTTTAAACTGTCACATCCTTGCACGTTATATGAAATATGTAAGTCAGGGGACTTTGTTTATGTTTGTCATTTCGAGGGAAAGTTTGTAATTGACATGTTTCTCTTGATTCAATGTTAGGCTAGCACTATAATAGTGTATTTCTGTATATAATCAGTACTGTCTATTTAAGTTTTTTTTTTAACTAAAGACTTTGAACCTGTTTAAGTAGACCTAAAAGATTTGAATATTTTCTTCTGTTAAGTGGATGCACCATGCTAGAAGATATAGAAATGTATTTTATCCATCGTTGATTTGAGGATTTATTTATCTTTTCAACCACAAATTTCATGTCATTTTGGACATGTATATTTATTGAAGTTGATTGAAACGCCATTGCTCCGTTATGTACTGACAAAGTTCTTTGAGATTTAAGGCGTGGGACTTTATCCGTATAAGATTTAACATTGACAACAAACTGGATGTCTTATCTTTTTTAATTGATCACATAGAACACCTTAATGGAACATGTTCTTTCGATGGAAGCACCATTTCCAACACCATTAGGATTTAAAAATTATTTAATTCTTCCCGTGGTTGTAAATGACCATAAGGAGGGGGTTTAAGAATATATTAGGAAAAGGTACGATACTATCTATGGAAGTAATAGGAAAGAATTTGGATAGCCATACATGGTCCTGGATGCTGCATGGTATAAAGTATAATTACAAATCATAGTTATTGAAGGTGCAAAGCACACCACAGCACAAAGGGTGTAAAAGATCGAGGTGCGAGGCGAAGGCGTGAGTTCGCCTCGCCTTAGGAAGGTGAGGCGCACATTTATTGAGGAAATTTTAAAATAATATTTTTAAATTATATATGCCTATATGTAATGGATATTGAAAGTGGACGTGTCATAGTGGTTATCGGGCATGACTATAAATCATGTGGTTTTTTTCCCCTTTTGGTCTACTAAGCAAGGAAACATCTGAGAGTTTAGGGCTTTTCTATCTTAAGAGACTTTTCGGTTTCCAAGAGATTAATTGTCAGATCCAACGACTATGTTGCACAAACACAGATACTACATGGTACGGATACGGGGACAACACCTATTTATTTTGGAGTGTCTGACAACTTTTCGACACGACACAGCCACATTTTTGGAGGGGGTGGGTGGGTGGCGGGAATCGGAATTCCTGAATTTCACGGAAGGTGCATCTTATATGATATTGAAACATGTAGGAACTAATTCTCTATTGAATTGGTTTGTCATTTGTTAGCTAAAGTTTGTTTTCTTCTATGTGAATTTCATTTACCATTGCTTCTTTTGATTGCTTAACACTACATTCAATTATGATAAAGAAATGATTGCACATCAATTAGGTCTATTCCATAGAGGTTGGTAAAATTGTATGGCAATATGAAACTTGGTAAACTCGTGGCCAATTGGCATATACGAAAAAGTATATGATGATCGCATTGAGTTTCACTCCAAAAGTAAGGTGAAAAAATAAAACCAGAAAGCTCAAGACCACCTTTGAAGTCTCATGGAAACTTAAGTTTGCAAAACTGCTGAATATTGTGAAACCACATTGGGTGTCCCGAGCTTTTAAGATTTTATGTTGCCAAACATCCACTGTTTACTTTGTACATTTGTTCCCTTCCAACATCAAACTATAGTCTTCATTATTGGACTCATTAAGGCTATATATCAGTCAGTAAAATCAAATTTCTGAAGTAGGTGTTGAACATCTGACATTTTGACTTTCTTTCGTCAGGAGGAGTTTTTAAGCTTGAATTGTTTTTGCCTGAAGAATATCCAATGGCTGCTCCAAAGGTAAGGAAGAAAATATTTAGAGGTGCTTGTGGTCTGAGTAGAGTAGGTGCAAAGTCATCGTAGATTCTTCAGGTTGTGCAAACTCGTCGTAGATCCACATGTATTTCTGTGTCAATGACTCAATATTTCTATCATAACTGATAGCTCTATTATTATTAGGATTTGTCTTTATTTTGATGGACACCAACTTGAAATAATATGCAGAACCCGATTATCTTTAGTATTAGGTTTTAGCACGTAGGCTAAGACTATATTGATGATTCTAGCTATATGCAACATCTAATAGTATAATTGACACCATACACAATTTTCCTCTTAGGCCAGAACTCGATGAGTTCTCTCAATGACTGCTATGTGCTTATGTGGGCTGATAGGGTTGATGTTCAATATCATGCACCATCATTTATTTCAATTCAAACCTGTTGATCTAAACAAATAAATACTGTTAGAACTTGCATGTTTACATAAATCAATCATTTATTTGCAATTTAAGTCTGGGCCCTCAAAAAGGGTAATAAATGATTGACCAATGCAGATTTAAATTGAAATAAATGATGGTGCATGATGTTGATCATCAACCCCTTTCAGGGGTTCAGGCTTTGATTTACCGGTTTTCATAAACAAAATATCAATGTCCTCTCTCTCTCTCTTTCTCTGTGTGTGTGTGTGTGTGTGTGTGTCCATCCGCCGATCATAACCCACCCACTTGTCAGTAAAACATCTTGATATTCCTAACTACTAAATCTTTGGACAATTCCTTCTATATGATACTCTTCCATTTCTATATCTCCCTTGAGCACCAACTGATATTCTTCTTGATATGAATATGACATCCATTGAAGAAAAGGAAGTATATATGCTTGTTACTTTTTAATATTCCAGTATACATTTATGAAAGGCTAAATTTCGGGATTAGGAGAAGTTTCGAGTTTATGAAAAATTATGACAGTTGCTTGGATAGTTTAGAAGAATAAGATATAAGATACTGTAGATATTATATCTGTGTGTCATATATACCTATATACTGAAGCAAAGAAAAATTTACATTTTTGTCATGACAAGAAGCATCATGTAGGAAGGCATATATATATATATATATATATATATATATATATATATATATATTGTTTTCTACATTATTTTCTCTTGAAATTGCCTTCATTTACATGTTTAGAAGAAAAATTCCAAATGAAATAAAATAAAATAAAAGATACACCCATAGTCTGTTTTTAATGACAAATGGCCCAGTCATACGTGTTCTGTCCTGCACTAGAAGGTTTCAGCACCATGAATAATGCACAAGGTTGATCAATCAATCAGTCTCATGGACGTTGAAGAGGATTGTTAACAAGAGTAGCGAGCTGCAAGAGGAATACCTTTCCATTTGCTTAAGTATATCTTTTCAATATCGTAAAATTGATCTCTTTGAATTATTTACAAATTAATAATGAAATTTTGGTGGCTACTTCCTTTATCCTGATGATTACTCGTTATGTCAGTGCTAATGCTTCAATATATCCGCTGATTATTCTGACTATCTTTTTCGATGTTGATTATCACATTGCAAGAAGCATGTTTTAGGTGCAAATAAATATGGCAGAATTAATCCTCTATGCAACATATGTCTGACCCGTTCTCAACCAAACCATGTTAAGTTCTAGAGCCACTCTTCATAATGGGTGACGATACAGATGTTGCTGGCAGATTGGAACCTTAACCTTTATCCAAGCAAACAAAACAATAATATAGAATTGTAAGAATTGGATCCTGGTATAGACTTTGAACTTAAACTCATCTCAGGTCTTGATTAGATGTAATAGCTGCACTTTCGACCTCGGCCTTCCAACTTGTATTTTTCCTGCTCCAGAGCGGATCTGTTCGTATGCATTCTAACTTTCTTTACTATTTGGAAGTTAACACTGTTACTGTTTTTCTTTCACGAGTGCCTGAAAAGGGATGGTAATGAAGGACCATCTTAATCTTTCATTTGTTTTATCTGTTGAAGTATTGATTCAATTGAATAGTAAAAAAGTCTTCCTGCAAATTTGCCCTCCGACAATACATCAACAAAACATTTATCCTAAATTTGTCCTCCTATACGTAAAAATTCCCTCGGTATGAGCATGCTAAAGTACTAAAATATGTTGTCTGCTTCATCAACCATTTTCTGTTATGTTTGATGGGGTTTTTGGCCAATAGGTCGTTAAATAAGGTACCTATTTCAAAGTTGTCTCTATTGAGCTTCTATGTTTGTGATTACCCCAAGTGTATATCATTGCTTACTCAAAATTACTTCTTTTCCGTATGTTCCCCTTTTTATGTATCTCTAGTTATGCTGATTTTCATGGATTTGAGTAACCTCTGTTTTGGTTTTATCTTGAACAGGTACGATTCCTCACCAAAATATACCATCCTAACATCGACAAAGTAAGTAGATCCTTCCTCTTTTTCTCCACTTTCCAAATGAAATGTGATTTTTATCTAAAGAAGTTTCTAACGGTTGCAGCTAGGTCGAATTTGCCTTGATATTCTGAAGGACAAATGGAGTCCAGCCCTCCAGATTCGAACTGTTCTGTTGAGGTATTTAGCACGTTTTCTATCTGTATAAATTATTAAAATATGTCGATATTATTATGTAAAATATTTTCCCTAGGTTGGAATTATGCTCATATTTAGAAGCCTCTAACCAGTGCTTCCCATTCAAGATTCCTTCAATTTCAACTTGGAATTCCCAAACTCGCATCGTAACAGCGAGTGTTTTTCCTTAATGGCTCGTAACAGCGAGTTTTTTTTTACTGTCTGGTTACCTGTTTGAATGGTTTAAGATGATCATAGAAAGAAGCCATTTAAATTTGCACATCCTGGTAATCTCAATAGCTAACAGTTTGACATTGACTAAGGTGTTCCCTTATATGTGAATACTGGATACTAATGAATGACAACCTATTTACAGCAATGACATCATGAGCATCATCATAAACAAAAAGACTTTTCCCCTTTGGACATCTCTAATGTTGTTTTGTTATTCTTATAGTATCCAAGCACTTCTCAGTGCTCCAAATCCAGATGACCCTCTCTCTGACAACATTGCAAAACATTGGAAGGCAAATGAGGCAGAAGCTGTTGAAACAGGTTAGCTTACTTGTGCACACCAATGCCTAACAATTTAAATGCTCGACTGAAGTAGAATGATAAATGTAGAAAGCTTGAAATCCCTAACCTCTGGTTTGTCATACTGTGGGATTTCCATTTGATAATGCAGCTAAAGAATGGACCCGATTGTATGCCACTGGAGCTTGATGGCACACATCCGTCTTTTTCGTCCAATAACGTGTCTACTATGGGAGTTCTAAAGCTGCCACTGTTTGATTGACCAATGAAATGCAACTGGCGGTTATCCAAATTGTCGAACTCTTACCCGTTTCAACATGCTATACTATCAATGTAGTGTACAATTGCAGACTTTTTCCTTCAATAACATGACTAATATGGAGCTCTAAAGCTGCTGCTGTTTGATTGACCGATGAAATGTGGAAGTTCACTTCAGCCTGCTATTATCTGCTGTAGTGTAAATTGCTCTCTTTTAGTTTTTTTTCTTTGTTCCGTACAAACTTAGATTATGTCACGTTCATGAGTCCTCTGATGTTGTGGGATCGTGGGTGGGGCAGCCGCACGTCCTCATGGTATTTCATCATTGTCATTGCACCTCTGTCAATACTGGCTGGCACCCTCTTGATGAGCATGGGTCTCCATGTGCCTATTATTACACCGGTGTCGCTCAGTTTACTTTTCTTATGCTTGGTTTTGTGCCTAATGTTAGCTAACATGTCATGTGATGGTCAATGGAGCTCCTAAAGAGGATGGAATTAGGCAAGGTAAATATTTGTCTTATTTGGACTCATGTCTGGATGAATAGTAAGGCTTGCTGTGTGCATGTGATGGTGCTGAGAGCATCTCCATCCCTATTGTCTTGTTTTGTGTTGTGAATCCTATGTGGCATGAGGCACAAGACAATGTCTTTCCTATGTGGCAAGATGGCATTCACACAGGACAATGAGATAAAAATGTATTATCCAATGCAAAAGTTTGGGAAGACAATAAAATTACTTTTTTCCAACTTCAAAGACAACTTTTTCACTTCTTCTTTTTTATATATATATTTTTATTCATAATTGATGATGTTGACATAAGGTCATTGTGAAGTGTATTGTCTAGAACTAGACAACCAACTTAGCATTCTCCTTGCCATGTCATTGTCATGTCAACTTCACAATTTATTTCACATTTGCATTAGAGAAGTATTTTTGAAAAAAATGCTTGTCATTCCTACGTGGCAACTATTTTTTCCATACTCACAATAGTATTGGAGATGCTCCGAGAAAAATTTGAGAGCTTCCATCTCTGTTTGCTGATTTTGCGAATCCACCCCAACAAGGATATGTTATTTTAGATTTGCCAATGAGAGAGATGCTGACTACAATTGTAAATGCCCCCTGGGGCATGGTCCTGATAATGGTTCCCAGTGTCATGTAGTGCCTGATTCCTTAAGGCCTCGTTTTGTTCATTGAATTTTTTTTGTCCGGTGTTTGGAAATGTCATCTCCTTGTCTTGCTTCTCGACCATCCAATCAGTTCCAAATTGATCACAAGAATCGTTCTTCTTTTTATGGCAATGGTGCTTAATTCTTGTTGGGGGATGACTACAAGATTGGTGCAAAGAAGAGTGAAATGTATACGTAGATTCCTTACCGGGTTTGACTGTGACGGAGGTATTGTTCTTATTGCATCTATAGTGTTTCATCACCTTGTGTGGTCAATGATCATGATTCAATGTGGTAAGGTATCAATTGGCATTAGAGCCTCATATTGCATCTTGCTTGCATTGTATTTCTCGTCTAACCGCAACAAACTTGTGACAGTTTTTTTTTTTTTTTTTTTCCTTTTCTTTTCTAATTGTTATGTCTTTGACTGTTGCATGTAAGAATCACACATAATTCCTCCTGTTAACCCTATTCGCACGACACTATCAGCGAGACGCACATCAATATTTCTACACATCTATATAACAAAACTGGGTGGTAAATAACAAAATCGGATGGTCTTTTCCTACAAGATGAGAGCATAAAGAACGGCAAGATTTTGAAAAAACAAGAAGCATCACAATTAAAAACAGTGTGATATTTCCCTACAAGTGTGTCACATTAAATCAATAATTTTAAAAGCATTTTTATCAAATGATATAAATGATAAACAAATTTAAAAATTGAGTGTGTGAGAAACATGACGATTTATCAAGGAGTAAAAACTAGTGATAAATATATGTCCTTTGAGGAATAAGTTAATCAATTTAAGCTTGGTTTGAAATTGTTGTTGTTTTTCAAAAAATTGTAGCATTTTGGACAATATGTTCTCACCCGCAAAGGAAGCGACTCCAAATCGGCTAGAATTTTTCAATTCTTTTATGATAAATTACTGATACCAAACAACATTTCCATCAGTTCATGATAAGCAATCCAAAACTAAGCCTTTAGGCCCAACAAGGGCAAGGTCACTCCCAAGTAAACATGAACCATGCACACTAGTCACTAGTCAGATGCGTGGAGGGCACAATGCTCAAAGTATTTGCAGTCAAGGATGGAGGCACTGATGGGCTGGGGTGGGCTCCAGTCCACCTTTTTTTTTACATGTCAGCCCACATTCAATTTTCTCATCCCAAATTCCACCACAGCAGCCCACACTCTAGCAATCTAGCCCTTTAAAAAAAATCCCAACAGCAACCGAAGGAGGAGCTACAACAGCAACGTCAAATCCCGTGCTTGCACTTCCCTCGCCGTTCGAACCCCTCACCCTCGACGAGTTCTGTCACATCGTGGATCCTCTATTTATGGTGAAAGAGAATACCAAAGGCTCTTAGTGCTCGAATTTATGCCTAAAAGAGTATATATAAGGTAAACTAAATATTTGTTTTGTCAGGTCTTCATTTTTCTAGTATATTGGACATGGTTCTACATTGGTCAGACACGATATGGTATAGACAAGGTGAGATATGGACATGACGACACTAACACAACATTTATTTTGTTAAATTTTTTTATGACATTTTAAGTTCAGTTTGGAAAACTAAAATTCTGACTCTGTCCTTGTCTGCAGTCTTGTGAATTTTTCCATCAACTTCAAAAATAGTTTTCTACTTTTGAGTTGTTTGGCAAAATATTCTTCACAAGTTGTCTTCCCCTCCATCGGCACTAATATAATGTCTACTTTTTAAATTGTAAACCAAATAAATATATGAATAAGAAAATAGATAAATATATAACTTGATACCCTAACTAGCAGTTTAACAACTTGATACTTAAAATTTTTTGGTACAACTTAATATCCTTAAAAAAATGGACAAAAACACGTCTTGAAACTGCCCCCTCCTCCCCTGTAGCACCCTTGCCCCAACCCTCCTCCCGTCCTCCTCCAACCCCGCGTGCACCACCCAACCCCCCTCCTTTCCCACAACCATTGTAATGTCCCACTCCGCACGGTACATTATACTGAGTCGTTGACTCGAAGAGTTGTGTTGACCCGAAATATGTATCAATACGAATCGATGCAAAGAGTTACGTTGACCCGAGGAATGCATCGAGTAAGATTGATGCAATTGTTAAGTTGGCCCAAGAGAAAACATTGAGTCGGTTCGAAGATTCTAAGAAATCGAATCGATGCAACGCCAAGTCCGATTTGAACGAATATTGATTTTAGTTGGTTTCGTGTGTAGGATATGCTTTTATGCTAAAATATAAGAGGTCAACATTTTGCCTTTTTTGCAACGGAGTAAGCAAAACCAAATCATCGCCTCGCAACGGACTGTGACATAGACGCGGTAAGCTAAATTGGTCGGATAATTAAATGAAGTACGAAGTGCTCGAATGGCTAAGTCAGAATAGAATTGGCCATGCAACGAAGTTATGAAATCGAGCCGCATCGGCTCAACGAAACGACAAGGCGTATTAGCTTAAGGTGGGAGGACTTTGACCCTTCTTTCCTACTCCATTATGCCTAAGTAAAATATACCGTTGTATGCTAAACTTATCGAGTCCACGGGCGTGGCTCGATCGAGAGAAATCGTAGTGTATGTCGAACACTAGATAGAACAATTGAAATAAAACGTGCATCAAATGCACGAGTCGCTATTGAACATTGAAACACCACAACGACGAGCGCCTCGATACGCAAGCCATAAGAACATGTGATAACTGTATCGACGAATGCCTCCGTGCACGAGTTGTTTGTGCCTTCAAGCACGAGTTATAAGGCTAGCATACTGAAAGGTTATTGAGGCAAGTGCCCTAGTGCATGAGCCATGAACATTGAACATTAAGGCATCGAACATGAAAATACGTTACCGAGGCGTGCATCACTTGCACGACTGGAAGAATAGAGAACAATTGTGTCAAAGCGTGCGTAAGTGCATGAGAATCATAAAAGATGCCCTCGTTGCGAAGAGAACAGTTGTGGCATGAATGTGATGGAACTGTCGAATGTGGCATGGTACCTCAAAATATTCGGGGCCTTCGGATCGTTCGTTTGGCAAACTTTGAATTGGGACATGGTGCCATAGAACATTGAAACGAAGAATGAAATCGTACAAAGAATGTGAGAACATAAAAAGAAAGAGTAAGAACATAGAAAGAGAAATAAAGAGTGAGAATATTTAAAGAAAGAGAAATGTAAGACGGATGCGAAGTCTGAGTTTCGGACTCAAGACTATGTTTGGTTGTTTGAGTAAGTCACACATTGCATGGTCGAATGGACTTGAGATATTGTTCGTGCACGGGTGTGGTAATTTCTTCGAACGAGTTATTGGCCGGGGCACCGGGACCGTTCGACCTAGGAGGGATGGTTAATCTTGATGACACACATCTGTAAGACGACTTGCGACCGGTTATCGATGTGTTGAACCGCAATGATGGTAAGTTTTGCGTCTTCTGAAACGAGCTAGCATCTCGTATGGGAAGGGTGTTGGGTTACCCAATTTGAGAAGAAAAACAAGTTAGTCCATTCTAGCGCGAATACGCCAACGACCTTCATATAATTGAAGAACAATGGGATGAAAGTGCAGGCACACAGATATCCTGTACAGAGATCACTTATAATATGACATGGAATGATGGTAGGCGTATTGTCATGCCCCGACCCAGAAAATTGCTCGTCCTGGCATCAATTTATTCGAATCATCGTCCTCACTGGGGCGTGATGCCATACGAGTCTGGAGTTGCACTCGTACAAGGCAAGATAACAAGTTCTCAAATGGTTTTGGTATTGTTATTAAGCAGCAGAAAAAACAGAGTATACGAAACAATTCTCTTTATTCAATAAATGAACTGAGATTACAAAGGCTTTTAATAGCGCAACTAAATTTGCCAGATTGGCTACAACACTCAAGTTCTCTCTTGCCCACAAAAGTTTTTATCGTTCCATACATCATGTCTTCTATACCTCGGTCGTATCAACCCGTTGCAAGTCCGAACGTCAATGCGGTCGCACGCCCCAAAGCGCTATGGCATTTCATGCCTCAGCGCGTTCAAGTGAAGCTCCATCGCGAGCAGATCATACCCTGAACCTGCGAGCAAACTAGTAGAGGATTAGTACTTTCGTCCTCGCTGTACTGATCAAAGACCTACTTTACCTAAACCGACATTATGTAGATATATTGAATCATGCAGCAAACAATTTAATGATCTTTTTATGTTCTCCTTAGGATCAGTTTTATGGCATATTCGAAAGCAGTAAAATATGTTATCATGGCAAGCATGTTATTTGATTCACATAAGCAACCAAGCAACCAATAGCAATCTCGTGTTGTTTCGTGACTTCTTACCAATATCGATGCACTCGCCCTTGCACTGATGCAAGGTAAATACGCCATATTCTTTCTCTGTCATGTTATAAGTGCTCTGTGCAGGATCTTTGTGTTCCTGTACTTTCGGCCTACCGTTCTTTAACTATATGAAGGTCGTTGGCGTATCCGCGCCAGAATAAACTAAAGTTGTTTCTCTTTTCTTTTCTTTTCTTTTCTTTTCTTTTCTTTTCTTTCTTTCTTTTTTCTTTTCTTTTCTTTTCTCAAATTGGGTAGCCCGGCTCCTCCCGTATTGAGTTGCTATCCCAATAATCGGAGATTTACCATTGCATACCAGTCATTGTGGCTTTCACATCTGCAAGCCCCCTGAATTTTAGGGTTTATTTTAAATTTTCTGAATGAATTATTTTCGATAAATATTTTATTATTTAATTGTTTTGATCATTAATATTCCTTTCCGTGATTTTGACTTCTGGAGCGTCAGGGATGCCAATCTCTATAAACTCTATTTATGAGTTTTGTAGTAGACAAGATTATCTTCGTTTTGATATATCATGTCCCACTTAAACTTGTTTCCTTGTGCTCTTTTGGTATCGCGTAATTTCGGATCAACTTAGACCAATTAATCGTTGAATAAGTATTCCCACTTTTATCTTTGATCATCGTTTGCATGTTACCGTGACTTTTAATTTAGGAGCACAAGACCAGTCCTTTTCTCAGAACCAACTTCTCATGAATGATCTACTCGAGACGCTCTACACCCATGACCTTCATGTCCCACTCAGACACTCCATTTTGTGCTTCATTTTCTTTGCACAACTTTCAGGTCAATTTAGGCCAATTAATTATCTACCGTAAAATCTGATTTAATTTCCAATTTAATTTCGGGACCCGACATCGATCCAACCCAGTCGACCCAAAGTATGGACATGACCCACATGAAGCCTACTACCCACATGACGCTTGTGTTCCATTTATTTGAGTCCCCACATGTCACTTATTTACCCATGATTATAAATACCTATTTAAATTCAATTATTGCACCATGTCCGATTTTGACCAACCCGGCTCGACCGAACCTGAACCCAAGCTCCATGTTTTCCTCTCATGACTACCCAAACACCCCACATAATTTTCCTATTTTCCCTATTTTAAATATCTCTTCTTCTCTCTCTACTTATTTAAATATCTATCTATTTTCTTTAAACACACAAACAAATATCTCCCATTAAAACACCAACACACACACACCTCACCCTCTCTCCACCAGCACCCCCCCTCTCTCTCTCACTCAATCGACCTCTCTCTCCCTCTTTCATAATATCTCTCTCTCTATTCTATTATTCTCTCTCTTCCTATATATATTATATATACACACACTCAAATATCTAACACTCTCTCTCTCCTTACACAAACAAACACTCTCCCTACTCCACAACCGACATCACCACCCTCACCATCATTCTCTCCATCTCCTCCTTCCTCCACCACCACAGCCACCACCTCCATCTTCTTCTCCTCCTCTTCTTCACCATTATTATCATCACCACCATCACCATTATTATCATCACCAACACCACCATCTCACCACAAACACCACCATCCCATGCACCCAACGTCGGGCGTCCACCGCCGCCGTCAGCGTGCTACCGCCGTGCCCCGGCCTGGCTTCCCCCCTACGCCGTGATGGCAGCACGCAGCAGCAGCTGCGACAGCAAGCAGCAGCAATAGCAGTATGTGCAGTAGCCGTGCACGCACGCGCGTTGCCGCGATCGCCGCGCGCCGCCGCGTGGTCGACCCGCTACCGCGAGCTCTCCACGCCTCCGGCGAACCTGGGCGACCACCCTGGGTGAGTCCCCGGTCTCTCCGACGCGTGAAACACACGATTCGTGCGTTTGGCACGGGATCCCGTCGGCGCGCGCGAGTTTGGAACTCGAAATTCATGTTTCGTTGTAGCAACTTCGCACACGTTTTTCGAGAGATCCGACCGTTGGATCGGTGAACTCATTGCTCCGTCACAATCTCGATATATAGATCTCCACTCTTCTTAATTTTTGTCCGTTAATTTCGTCATTTGATACATCAAAACTGGCCACCAAGTTGACACTTTAAATTGTACTATTTTTGGACAGTTTTGTGGAGCCGACTTCGTCAGCTCGTAACTCCGCCGTCGCAGCTCCGGTTGGCGCGCTACCAGTTCTTGTGCACAGATGGTATAACCCTCTTCCTGCTTCTTTAGTTTCGTTTCATTGTAAGCACGTTTGGTTGGTCAAATTCGACGCCAAAGTTGGCCGTCCAAATTCTTAATATTGTACTTGTAAAATTCCATTTTTGAATCCGGGACTCCGGATTCAATTTTTGACACCACCAGTAGACTCGTGGCGTCGTTTTGGCATGTTTTCATATAATGTTTGCTTGATTTGGAGAACGTGGGCCTTGGCAGGTATTTCGGTGCAAAGCGGGTCCCACAGTCCGAGTCAACAGGTCACTTTGAGATCAGCTCATCGAAATCCAATTCCGGATATACCGTTGAGTTCATATCATCATTCTGGACTCGTTGACATATAATTTATTGAGTATTAAAGACATTTGCTCCGGCACGCATTTTCGTGCAAACTAGATTCCAAATGTCCGCGTCAACGTGTCATTTTGAGATCGGCTCATCGGAATCCAATTTCAGATATAGAGTTGAGTTTGTGTCATCATTTTGGACTCGTTGACATATAATTTGTTAGATTTTGTGGACTTTGGCTTCGACACGCATTTTCGTGTAAATCGGATACCAATATCCAGGTCAACGGACCATTTTGTGATCTGGTCATCGGAATTCCATTTCGGACATACCGTTGGGTTCGTATCATCATTCTGAATTCATGAACATATAATTTACTAGGTTTTGTAGACTTCTGCCCTGACACATTTTTCGGTACAAAGTGTGTCCAACGACAGATATCATTTTGACCCGAAATTATCATTTTGCCCTTGTGTCCAAATTGGACTTATGGGTAGGCTACCCTAACTAATTTGACCATTCTGGACACGTTAGTGATATTTATTTTATCATCCGACAACATCTATAGATTTTGTTTATGTGTCATCCTTGATTTATATTTAATTATTATTATTAGTATATATATTTATATGTTTGGTTTTTGTGAAACTCTAAATGTGATCCTTGTGTTTCTAAGAACCCTAAGTGTTGGTTTAGATATAGTGTCACCCCACATTAGACTTTTATGCTAGGTCCCCACTTAGCTAGTGTCCAGTTAAGAGTCGTGTCACACCACTAGTATAAAATCTTGAACATAGTTTAGAAACTGGGTTTGTGTATCATTATTGACAGGACACCGGACATCTGTATCTTCATATTTTTATTCTTGCTTTGCTCGAGGCAAGTACCCCTACAAGCTTATTTACTGCGTATAACAATAAACTGTGATTAAATCATGTTAAAATACTACTTTCTGAATAACTGTAAGTCATATCTTCACATGCTTCTTACTGGTTCTCAGTACATGTCATGCTTTATACTGCTCTGAGTATCCACTATATTTTATACTGCTCTCAGTACCTACCATGCTTATACTGTTTCCAGTATCTTTTACATGTTTTATACTGTTCCCGTATCACTCATATTTTAATAAAAACGGGTTAAGGGGAAACTGTTAGTAGTGTACGTGATCATTCTCCCTTCTCCGTATGTATTTACCGTGCACTGTTACATTCTATATATACCTTTGTCGTATGTCTGATCCTGCGTTTGTGTATGGATATACACCGATGCCGTTAAGGGTACGTATGTACACTTCAGAAAATTGATATGTACCACTGTACTGTCATGCCCCGCTCCCGTAGGAGCGATCGTCCTCGCTAAGGCGTGATGCAGCACGAGCCTAGATTGCGCTCGTGCAAGGCTGGTTCCATAACGGCCGATTTCAGCGGCTGCGACGGGATCGTCGCACAGAAGTCCCATGCAGAGATATTGAATCATAGCAGCAGAAATTTAGAACAGACGCAAGTTATTCAAAGAAGCTCTTCTCACGTAGGAGCGATCGTCCTCGCTAAGGCATGATGCCGCACGAGCCTAGATTGTGCTCGTACAAGGTGGGTTCCATAACGGCCGATTTCAGCGGCTGCGATGGGATCGTCGCACAGAAGTCCCATGCAGAGACATTGAATCATAGCAGCAAAAATTTAGAACAGACGCAAGTTATTCAAAGAAGCTCTTTATTGATATTGAAACAACGGTTATATTGGGGCGCAAGGCCAAGATTACAAGTCTCTCAAGCTCACTCATCTCACATTACAAGTCACTCAGCTCTCTCTCATCTCTCAATACATGTCTCGAGCCACCGGATGCTTCGAAAGGCGACGTCCATACATTATGTCCTGTATAAGTCTTTACTCCATGCGGCCGCGCGCTTCGAATCGCCAAGGAACTTCGTACCTCGACGCATCCAAGCGAGCTCCGTGCCACGAGCTTTTACCTGTGCCTGCACATGTAAACTATGTGGGTGTCAGTACTCAACAGTACTGGTGGAATGAGCTCCTCGCCCACCCATACAAAACTGACACGTTATTTTACTTTATGCAACATAGTCCCTTCTTATCAATTATCTTTCTACTCTTGCCTTAGGATCAGTTTTAGGACAGACACCTTGGCCTATTTCATGTTTCAAGACCATCCCGTGCTTGTAACATCGACGTTACCCTATCAAGTCGTGTTTGTCTTACGACACTTAATCAGAGATGCAACTACGTGATGAGGCTCCATTTCTATATGATCGTGCTAGGAATCCTTGTTGAGGCCGTTCCTCGTAACTCAAGTGAGACTCAATCATACCGCCGCCTTGTGGCCCTTTGCTACTAAATCATCAACTGACCCAATCAAGACTTGTGGGTTAAGTGTCACTCGACCAACTTTGCCTTGCGACATTTTCTGACTTGAACTCAAGACAACTTACATCCAAACTATACAACTTATATGCCGACAACTCAAGACTCGATGCCACATCTCGTGCCGAAGCACGGTGTCGTCGTTGCAACCAAATCTTAGGCCCAAACATTTTGTGTTACCGACTAAACATACATTCAAGTTCTAGACCAAATCCAAAGGCATACACGCGGTTTGTCGCTATTCTGCCGACTCAACTATATAAATTTGGTCACTGGCTCCCAGAGCTATTGTGGACTCCTTTTGTAGTTTTGATTAGGCGGACGCCCCTTGCCAGCACGAGTAGCTAGCTCTGCTGTAAGTCCCCGCCTAACCCGTGCGGTCATCCAGCACACAGTCTACGAAATGTCTCTATCGCAAAGGTTCCTCTGGGCCGCCGGGGTCGCCGTTCGAGAAACATATTTATTTTATTTACCTTGTACAAGTTGTCCAATGACCATGCAAGACTCGACTCAAACTGACGTCTCACACAGTCATTGTACCTCTAGTGTTACCATCTCCTTCAGGGCTAAGTGTAATACTTCTCACATCTGAGATCTTGCCTCGACGACCCGTAGTCGCGAGCATTCTTCTTTCTTGCCTCGACGACCCAGTCGCGAGCATTCTTTCTTGCCCTATCATTTCACTCAACTCAAGAACGACTATTGAGACACTTTCCAAACTCAATAAATCAACCGTGGCCCGTGCCTTAAAATACTAAGTCTGTGCCATCGTGTCTCAAACCAACGTGAAACTCTATGTGACACCACCGCCCAAGTCATACTCTATATGACGGGCCCTTCAATCGTGAGACTATATGATTACACCCGGCTGTAGAACTCATAGGGTCGTGCCTGCTACTACTCCTGTTAGCTTAACATAACTTGCCTAACTTACTTTGCAACAACTTGACGAGCAAAGGCTACGTCAAGCCTTGCGTTATAGGAACGTGCCGTGCACGCGTTCGACTTGAACAACTAAGTTATTTGAAGTGCCTAGACTTATGCCACAAGCCGTGCAATACAACTTAACCTGTCGGCGAGCAGAGGCTATGCCACGCCTTGGACAAAGAGACCGTGCATACTTTATGAAGCATTTATGCGGGCGACGCCTATGAATTTGGTTAACTCTTAGCTTGTGGCGAGTACCAACTTTTCTTTCTTCCAAGCCACGGGACGAAGGACTGAATGTCATTTTCAAAGCACACCGTGCACCAACTCTAAGCCGACCGTTGGACCTTTCCATATTCTAACTCAATTCGACCCATCGGGATTTATTCTCTTTAGCTATGTGAATTCGTCTCTTTTATTATCAAGCCTACTTGTGCAAGTTGAAAACATGCGATTTATTATGTGAAGGCTAAGATGAGGCAAGTTCACCGAAACTATCCCACCTGAGCGAGCGGTCGCCTCGACCGAGCAATGTCTTCGAGCAGCCGTTGCAAGGCTAAGTTCGAACGCCTCGGCATTCCTATTCCTCCGATTGACTGAGCGGGACGGGACACTACATCATACACCACTCAGAAAAAGTTTCGTTCTCGAAACTTACTGAGTACACTTATCGACTTATAACTTGATCCAACATCTTACGTTTCTCGCACACACTACACCTACGCGTTCCTTCAATCCGAGCCACGCTCGTGCTATCCACAATCCTTTCTTCAAAACTCACAATTTTAAAATCCTCGACACTTTCCTGTTCCTCAAGTCTTACTTGATTCAAAGTATCACTTAGTTGGATCGTGCACATATTCTAGATGTCCCGAAAATACATACATTTCAGCCAAGCCTCGTGATAGAGAATCTGCAATCACCACTCGAGCCGGATCGTGCACATATTCGGGCGTCCCTGATATACGTACATGTCAACGAGACTCGCGAGTGGCGCCTCCATAATCCTATCGCTCATCACCGGAACGTCTGCCTAACCACTAGGCTTTGTCTTTTAGGCTATAGTCAATTCGTCAGTATTGGAATCATAGTTCCCAAACAACAATAATATCAACACTGACCCCATCCTAAGGTCAAACCAAATTGATAGTATGGGGTTTTCTACCCAAGCTCGCATCACTCTGATTTCTAAACATCGAGCATCGATTCCCTATACACATCCCAACATTTGTCGTACGGGGTCCGAGTCGTTCAGCAAAGTCATTCTACGATAACTCACGTTTCAACCAATTCCTTGACATCTCAATATCGCTCGTTCAATAAACCATCTTCGCATAGTCTATCTCTTCCAATATGTTCAACATAATCCGCCTATCACTCCTTCTCGAATCAAACACGCTATGACACAAATTGTCGCTAACCAAAATTCTATATTCCACATTCCCTAAGTCATCTATTCCAATTCACGCAATCGATCACAAGGTCGTCTGACTTAACAATACGTTGCGCCCCGATCTCACGCGAGTCAGTCTATCCACGGTAGGCATGAATCACGATGCACGCTCCCGCGGGATAATCATCCTCATCGGGACGTAACTCTTGTTCGAGTCTATACTAATTCATTCTCGATGCGCGGATTGGACCTACTCAATCCTCAAGTTTATTTCATTCATCAATCGCAAGTCCTAACATCCTCAAATTTTTCTTCGCATCAAACCGACAAGTCGAAACAATCAAAGTTGCAGCATCCTGATTTTTCCGAGTTCGATCATTCCTGCGACATAAATCACCATGTCAGCGCTCACGCGGAACGATCCTCCCAAATCCGACGCAACGTATGTGCGAGGCTAAAGATGCACTCGCACAAGACAAGATCGTCGACGTTGTGGCTATCAACGTAACCATCCAGGCACGATCATTTTCATCCAACATTCATCTTAATCAAAATCCTAAGTATTGCATCCAACCGAACAATAACACTTGCACGATCGTCATTCACCGAGTCAGAGTACTCCCGAGTAATCGCATATCGATCTTTGATACGCCTCAATACCATCAATGACATGCGTAACCTGACGATCTTCCTTTGCAACCAATTTCGAGTCATGTGAATGATGCCATCGTTCGACTGGATAATCTCCTCGACATTCAAATTCAAGTTCGATCATTATCCCTCAAATCATTTACGACATCAATTTTCTCAAACCCAAATTCACGTATTATTCATCCCTCTATCTTAAGTTATCGACCAACGTATTTCCTCAATTCACATCATTCCTTGCTAACTCAAATCATCGAGCAACATTCAATCCAATCCTTAGAGTCATTGCGTAACTTCAAAACTCAAACTTTTCATGCACGTTATCTTCCGATCGTTCTAACTTTCGTATACGATTCTCAACGATTTCCTCTAATAAGTCATCCTTTTGTACACCTTAACTTTTTTTCGATTCAGTTTCATCTACTCGATCATTTTCGCATTTCATACTTGTGCAATCCTCAATCCCGTGTACATTTTGTGCACGTAAGTTCTAGGTTGTTCGAATCAATTCGTCAAATCTTCAAGACTATAACTTGTTCAACGACACTCAATCTAAGGCTTTGCATATACGACGCTTGCTGATAGACTCATCGACGCCCCGCATCCTTAATCGATCGATCGACATCCCTGAGGCTATCACATACACCACTCAGGAATGAAGTCATTCAACAAATCCTTAGCTTATCATTCGATTCACAATTCTATCTCCTCGAATTTCCGTTCGAACGATTCCTTAGCTTTCAAGCACGCTCACCTTATATCGCACCGACGATAACATCGTCGTTCGATAGCACCCCAATCGATAGTCATCTCAATTTACTCAATCGAGTTCAACTCATTCTTGTTCAACACTATTCAATTTCTGCACTCGACTTTTCTAAGGTCGACGTAACTTTGGTGTATATGCCCAGCTCGACTTAGCCAACCGTGCTTACGCGAACTATCTTTTTGTTTTATCGAAAACTGTTTTCCTACGTTTTGCAAAATAGATAGACTTATTGTATGGACATCCCGTAGGACATTTGAGAGAGAGCGCACCAACGATTTCAACTTTACGGAAGCAACAATTCAGAGTTTGCGAAAACAACGGAGTTAAATAATTCAATCGAAAGTCCAAGGACGTAAAGCCGTGCTCTGATACCATTATGTCAGGCCCCGCTCCAGTAGGAGCGATCGTCCTCGCTAAGGCGTGATGCCGTACGAGCCTAGATTGCGCTCGTGCAAGACGGGTTCCATAACGGCCAATTTCAGCGGCTGCGACGGGATCGTCGCACAGAAGTCCCATACAGAGACATTGAATCATAGCAGCAGAAATTTAGAACAGACGCAAGTTATTCAAAGAAGCTCTTTATTGATATTAAAACAACGATTACATTGGGGCGCAAGGCCAAGATTACAAGTCTCTCAAGCTCACTCATCTCACATTACAAGTCACTCAGCTCTCTCTCATCTCTCAATACATGTCTCGATACACCGGATGCCTCGGAAGGCAACGTCCATACATTATGTCTTGTATAAGTCTTTACTCCATACGGCCGCACGCTTCGAATCGCCAAGGAACTTCGTACCTCGACGCATCCAAGCGAGCTCCGCGCCACGAGCTTCTACCTGTGCCTGCACATGTAAACTATGTGGGTGTCAGTACTCAACTGTACTGGTGGAATGAGCTCCTCGCCCACCCATACAAAACCGACACATTATTTTACTTTGTGCAACATAGTCCCTTCTTATCAATTGTCTTTCTACTCTTGCCTTAGGATCAGTTTTAGGACAGACGCCTTGGCCTATTTCGTATTTCAAGACCATCCCGTGCTTGCAACATCGACGTTACCCTATCAAGTCGTGTTTGCCTTACGACACTTAATCAGAGATGCAACTACGCGATAAGGCTCCATTTCCATGTGATCGTGTTAGGAATCCTTGTTGAGGCCGTGCCTCGCAACTCAAGTGAGACTCAATCATACCGCCGCCTCGTGGCCCTTTGCTACTAAATCATCAACTGACCCAATCAAGACTTGTGGGTTAAGTGTCACTCGACCAACTTTGCCTTACGGTATTTCCTGACTTAAACTCAAGACAACTTACATCCAAACTATGCAACTTATATGCCGATAACTCAAGACTCGATGCCACATCTCGTGCCGAAGCACGGTGTCTTCGTTGCAACCAAATCTTAGGCCCAAATATTTTGTGTTACCGACTAAACATACATTCAAGTTCTAGACCAAATCCAAAGGCATACATGCGGTTTGCCACTATTCTGCCGACTAAACTATATGAATTTGGTCACTGGCTCCCAGAGCCATTGTGGACTCCTTTTATAGTTTTGATTAGGCGGACGCCCCTTGCCAGCGCGAGTAGCTAGCTCCGCTGCAAGTCCCCGCCTAACCCGTGCGGTCATCCAGCACACAGTACGAAATGTCTCTATCGCAGCGGTTCCCCTGGGCCGCCGGGGTCGCCGTTCGAGAAACATACTTATTTTATTTACCTTGTACAAGTTGTCCAACGACCATGCAAGACTCGACTCAAACTGACGTCTCACACAGTTATTGTACCTCTAGTGTTACCATCTCCTTCAGGGCTAAGTGCAATACTTCTCACATCTGAGATCTTGCCTCGACGACCCGTAGTCGCGAGCATTCTTTTTTCTTGCCTCGACGACCCAGTCACGAGCATTCTTTCTTGCCCTATCATTTCACTCAACTCAAGAACGACTATTGAGATACTTTCCAAACTCAATAAATCAACCGTGGCCCGTGCCTTAAAACACTAAGTCCGTGCCATCGTGTCTTAAACCAACATAAAACTCTATGTGACACCACCGCCCAAGTCAAGCTCTATATGACGGGCCCTTCAATCGTGAGACTATGTGATTACATCCGGCCGTAGAACTCATAGGGCCGTACCTGCTACTACTCCTGTTAGCTTAACGTAACTCGCCTAACTTACTTTACAACAACTTGACGAGCAAAGGCTGTGTCAAGCCTTGCATCGTAGGAACGTGCCGTACACGCGTTCGACTTGAACAACCAAGTTATTTGAAGTACCTAGACTTATGCCACAAGCCGTGCAATATAACTTAACCTGTCGACGAGCAGAGGCTATGCCACGCCTTGGGCAAAGAGACCGTGCATGCTTTATGAAGCATTTATGCGGACGACGCCTATGAATTTGGTTAAATCTTAGCTTGTGGCGAGTACCAACTTTTCTTTCTCCCAAGCCACGGGACGAAGGACTGAATGTCATTTTCAAAGCACGCCGTACACCAACTCTAAGCCGACCGTTGGACCTTTCCATATTCTAACTCAATTCGACCCGTCGAGATTTATCCCGTTTAGCTATGTGAATTCGTCTCTTTTATTATCAAGACTACTTGTGCAAGTTGAAAATATGCGATTTATTACGTGAAGGCTAAGATGAGGCAAGTTCACCGAAACTACCCCACCTGAGCGAGCGGTCGCCTCGACCGAGCAATGTCTTCGAGCAGCCGTTACAAGGCTAAGTTCGAACGCTGTCGACGTTCCTATTCCTCTGATTGACTGAGCGGGATGGGGCACTACATGTACATCCTATTTTATCTATTGACTGATCACTCACCTGCTACAGTTTTAAACTTTAAAACAAATATGTATTGCCATGATAAAATGTATCTAAAATTGGATAAATCAAGATATGCCATGATTATGTTATTTCATCTTTTACCATCACATGATCAGTATTATATGTTTGTAGTACAAGTACTTGCTCCCGTCCTGACAGGATAACGTTGTAGGTTCACTTTCTGTAGAGGAAATGCTATGTGATACATATTATGGTACTGCATTTGAGGACCTGGCCTTAGCTCCAGAAGAGGTCCCAACGGGGAACCTTGCTTAGATATCTTTTTTGTGTTTTGAGACTTAGACTTTGTTTTGAACTTATATTTGGATACTGGACTTTGTCTCCAGTTAGATACTTTGGAAGTGTATTATTAAGTCTGTGCTTATTTTACTTTCGCTTATAGATGCTGTATTGTGATGAACTTTTTAAATGTGATATTAGAACTGTTAGCAGCTTAGATCCTTTATTGTCTATTTTTAGAACAGCTTACTACGTTTTAACCAAGCGTAGGCTGGACATGGCTCAGCCCGGCCCAATAATTTGGGTAACGGGTCGTGACATGTTTTTAGTGGCGGCCCATGCAGGTCCAGACTTAAGTTGTTTGGTTACATTATTGTACCAAGCATGCCTGCAACTAGGATCTTAAGATAACTTGTTAATATTAGGAACAACATTTAGAACACCTAGAGGATTTCTAGGATTACAACATAGGAAAACTCATCACAACATAGGACCGTTAACTATATTTAGTCTCTTGTTTGAAATTTAGTGGGTTACAATTTTGACCAGGATAGTACCCTTGGGATGACCCCTGAGGATCTCACTCTAATCTTACCTCGAAATCTATTTCTGCTTATTTCTATTTGCTCTTCCTTGATTCGTTGTCGAAATTGATTTCTGATTTTCGTTGTTGACTTTGATCTTGCATCATGATAAATTTTGTGGATTGTATTGTGATATATCCTGATAAGGTAAATGTCTGCTTTATTTATGGAGTTTAGAATTTATCGCAGCCATATTAGCTAGTATGACAAAAACATAGGGCCTGATTTTGGGTATACTTATCTTAGTTATGGAATTTTGATTTTCTCGCAGCCATACCGGTTGGCGTGGCGAGAATTCTAGATAACATGATTATAGGGTGTATACCATAGTTATGACTCTATCGTTTATTGCATCTAAGCTTACTGGTGTGACGAAAATTCTGGCAACATGATTTCAGGAAGACGTATATGGTTATCAGATCGTATCTCAACTTGGTTTACTTCGTTATGACCGAATGAGCAAGAATAAATTCTTATTATCATTCTTCCCTGTCTTGATTAACTCTGTCCTATCTACATATACAACTAGCATTACAGGTTCTCTAGGTCTCTCCAATAGGATTGCTTTCATGTTATCTCTTTGGACATAATTGTTTTTGTGTTCCATCATTCCTATGACTTGACTAAACTCTTCTTCGTTAACCTCTTGGATAATTCTTCTTGTTATGCATCTCGTTGTCTTCGTACCATTCTTGGAGATTTTTTTGACAAACTTTCCTATCTTGCTTGACCCTTTAACTTGTTTGGACACTGTTATGGATTGCTTGACCCAGTCTTAGGCCTTGTTACCTTCTATTTGATAGACTACCGAAATAGCCAAACCTTGTTATCTGATTCCATAGTATAACTATAAATGTATTGTGTGATTGTGATAAATACTTTTCCTAGGGATTGGTTAGATTAAGCTTATAAGACAAGTATGGGTGACTAACTGTAGTAGACTTGAAAACCATTAAGAATGATTGTATTGATAGTATGACTTGATGATAGGGTATCTAAGATGGAATAATAAGATAGTATATTATTATGACTATGTATTGAGGATTAGAATCTTGTGCTTAGAGTTTGAGGATTGAGCATTCGTAGGACTTTGATGACCAAGTGATTATTGGTTATCTAGAAGCTAATTACATGTGATTAGAGGGTAGATCGATATGTGGAATGATATAGAATAAGTTAGAATAAGTTATCGTATTGCGTACGAGATCGGAAAGATATCAGTTAAAACGACAAGGAACAAGGCAAGGACATATGTACATTGGTAATTAATAGATCGAGAGTTTTGAAATCGAAGATTTATATTCGGAGGAGTTATTAAGTAAAAAGAAAAATGCCCTACGCCAAGGATAAGTATTGAACGTATAATTTTAAGGAGAAGCTGTAGAAAAGGATTGGCGACAAATAATGCAAAAGGCCTGTGGATTGATAGAATAAGGATACTTGGGATATGATAAGAAAATCAAGTATTTATAATTGAGGTTGAAAATATGGTTGATGACCAAGCATTATAGGCTTATAGACATACCCAGAGAATGACCTATATTTTAGGGTATACATAAAGGTTCCATGTTAGTATGGAAGATTCTAAAGGATATATGACGTAGTTTATGATGAACCTAAACCAAAAAGATTGTAAAGAGAAACAGAAGAGATGATCACAAGGGTAGCAGATTGAGTATCATAGCCAGAGCAGCTACATGTTATAGTTTGACCTATTGGATGATTTTAAATTTCGAGGACGAAATTCTTGTAAGGTGGGTAGGATGTAAGCCCCCTGAATTTCAGGGTTTATTTTAAATTTTCTGAATAAATTATTTTCGATAAATATTATATTATTTAATTGTTTTGATCATTAATGTTCCTTTCCGTGACTTTGACTTCTGGAGCGTCAGGGATGCCAATCTCTGTAAACTCTCTTTATGAGTTTTGTAGTAGAATGTCCCACTTAAACTCGTTCCCTTGTGCTCTTTTTGTATCGCGTAACTTCGGGTCAACTTAGACCAATTAATCATTGAATAATTATTCCCACTTTTATCATTGATCATCGTTTGTACGTTACCGTAACTTTTAATTTAGGAGCACAAGACCAGTCGTTTTCTCAGAACCAACTTCTCATGAATGATCTACTCGAGACGCTCTACACCCATGACCTTCGTGTCCCACTCAGACACTCCATTTTGTGCTTCATTTTCTTCGCACAACTTTCAGGTCAATTTAGGCCAATTAATTATCTACCGTAAAATCTGATTTAATTTCCAATTTAATTTCGGGACCCGACATCGATCTAACCTAGTCGGCCCAAAGAATGTACATGATCCACATGAAGCCTACTACCAACATGACGCTCGTGTTCCATTTATTTGAGTCCCCACATGTCACTTATTTACCCATGATTATAAATACCTATTTAAATTCAATTATTGCACCATGTCCGATTTTGACCCGACCCGGCTCGACCGAACCTGAACCCAAGCTCCATGTTGTCCTCTCATGACTACCCAAACACCCCACATAATTTCCCTATTTTCCCTATTTTAAATATCTCTTCTTCTCTCTCTACTTATTTAAATATCTATCTATTTTCTTTAAACACACAAACAAATATCTCCCATTAAAACACCAACACACACACACACCTCTCACCCTCTCTCCACCAGCACACATCCCCCCTCTCTCTCACTCAACCGACCTCTCTCTCCCTCTTTCACAATATATCTCTCTCTATTCTATTCTTCTCTCTCTTCCTATATATATTATATATACACACACACTCAAATATCTAACACACACTCTCTCTCTCTCCTTACACAAACAAACACTCCCTCCTACTCCACAGCCGACATCACCACCCTCACCATCATTCTCTCCATCTCCTCCTTCCCCCACCACCACAGCCACCACCTCCATCTTCTTCTCCTCCACTTCTTCACCATTATTATCATCACCATTATTATCATCACGAACACCACCATCTCACCACAAACACCACCATCCCATGCACCCACCGTCGGGCCTCCACCGCCGCCATCGGTGTGCCACCATCGTGCCCCGACCTGGCTTCCCCTTCCATGCCGTGATGGCAGCATGCAGCAGCAGCTGTGACAGCAAGCAGCAGCAATAGCAGTATGCGCAGTAGCCGCGCACGCACGCGCACTGCCACGGTCGCCGCGCTCCGCCGCGTGGCCGGCCCGCCACCGCGAGCTCCCCACGCCTCCGGCGAACCTGGGCGAGTCTCCGGTCTCCCCGACGCGTGAAACAAACGATTCGTGCGTTTGGCACGAGATCCCGTCGGCGCGCGCGAGTTCGGAACTCAAAATTTGTGTTTCGTCGCAGCGACTTCGCACACATTTTTCGAGGGATCCGACCGTTGGATCGGTGAACTCTTTGCTCCGTCACAATCTCGGTATATAGCTTTTCACTCTCCTCAATTTTCGTCCATTAATTTCGTCGTTTGATACATCAAAACTGGCCACCAAGTTGACACTTTAAATTGTACTATTTTTGGACAATTTTGTGGAGCCAACTTCGTCAGCTCGTAACTCCGCCGTCGCAGCTCCGGTTGGTACGCTACCAGTTCCTATGTGTAGCTGGTATAACCCTCTTCCTACCCCTTTAGTTTTGTTTTATTTTAAGTACGTTTGGTTGGTCGAATTCGACGCCAAAGTTGGCGAATTCTTAATATTGTACTTGTAAAATTCTATTTTTGAATCCGGGACTCCGGATTCAATTTCTGACACCACCAGTAGACTCGTGGCGTCGTTCTGGCACATTTTTATATAAAGTTTGCTTGATTTGAAGAACGTGGGCCCTGGTACGCATTTCGGTACAAAGCGGGTCCCACAGTCCGAGTCAACGGGTCACTTTGAGATCGGCTCATCGGAATCCAATTCCGGATATACCGTTGAGTTCGTATCGTTATTCTAGACTCGTTGACATATAATTTATTGAGTTTTAAAGACATTTGCTTCGGCACGCATTTCTGTGCAAACCGGATTCCAAATGTCCGCGTCAACGTGTCATTTTGAGATCGGCTCATCGAAATTCAATTTCGGATATATCGTTGAGTTTGTGTCATCATTCTGGACTCGTTGACATGTAATTTGTTAGATTTTGTGGACTTTGGCTTCGATACGCATTTTCGTGTAAATCGGATACCAATATCCAGGTCAACGGACCATTTTGTGATCGGGTCATCGGAATCCCATTTCGGACATACCGTTGGATTTGTATCATCATTCTGGATTCGTGAACATATAATTTACTAGATTTTGTAGACTTCTGCCCTGACACATTTTTCGGTGCAAAGTGTGTCCAACGGCGGACATCATTTTGACCCGAAATTATCATTTTGCCCCTGTGTCCAAATTGGACTTATGGGTAGGCTATCCTAGTTAATTTGACCATTCTGGACACGTTGGTGATATTTATTTTATCATCCGATAATATCTGTAGATTTTGTTTATGTGTCATCCTTGATTTATATTTAATTATTATTAATATATATATTTATATGTTTGGTTTTTGTGAAACTCTAAATGTCATCCTTGTGTTTCTAAGAACCCTAAGTGTTGGTTTAGATATAGTGTCACCCTACATTAGACTTTTATGCTAGGTCCCCACTTAGCTAGTGTCCAGTTAGGAGTCGTGTCACACCACTAGTGTAAAATCTTGAACATAGTTTAGAAACTGAGTTTGTGTATCATTATTGACAGGACACCGGACATCTGTATCTTTATATTCTTATTCTTGCTTTGCTCGAGGCAAGTACCCCTACAAGTTTATTTACTGCGTATAACAATAAACTGTGATTAAATCATGTTAAAATACTGCTTTCTGGATAACTGCAAGTTATATCTTCACATGCTTCTTACTGGTTCTCAGTACATGTCATGCTTTATACTGCTCTGAGTATCCACTATGTTTTATACTGCTCTCAGTACCTACCATGCTTATACTGTTCCCAGTATCTTTTACATGTTTTATACTGTTCTCGTATCACTCACATGTTAATAAAAACGGGTTAAGGGGAAACTGTTAGTAGCGTACGTGATCATGCCCCCTTCTCTGTATGTATTTACCATGCACTGTTACATTCTATATGTATATTTGTCGTATGTCTGATCCCGCATTTGTGTATGGATATACACCGATACCGTTAAGGGTACGTATGTACACTTCAAAAAATTGATATGTACCACTGTACATCCTATTTTACCTATTGACTGATCACTCACCTGCTACAGTTTTAAACTTTAAAACGAATATGTATTGCCATGATGAAATGTATCTAAAACTGGATAAATCAAGATATGTCATGATTATGTTATTTCATCTTTTTCCATCACATGATCAGTATTATATGTTTGTAGTACAAGTACTTGCTCCCGTCCTGACAAGATAACGTTGTAGGTTCACTTTCTGTGGAGGAAATGCTATATGATACATATTATGGTACTGCATTTGAGGACCTGGCCTTAGCTCCAGAAGAGGCCCCAACGGGGAACCATGCTTAGATATCTTTTGAGACTTAGACTTTGTTTTGAACTTATATTTGAATACTGGACTTTGTCTCCAGTTAGATACTTTGGAAGTGTATTATTAAGTCTGTGCTTATTTTACTTTCGCTTATAGATGCTGTGTTGTGATGAACCTTTTAAATGTGACATTAGAATTGTTAGCAGCTTAGATCCTTTATTGTCTATTCTTAGAACAGCTTACTACGCTTTAACCAAGCGTAGGCTGGACATGGCTCGGCCCGGCCCAACAATTTAGGTAACGGGTCGTGACAACATCAATAACCCGTCACTAATCATCTTAGAGATGTGTGCCCATCAAAGTTTAACATCTCCTCCTAGGCCAAACGGTCCCGTTGACCCGGGCCAATAACTCGTTCGAGGGAACATCCATGCACGGGAGATTATCTCCAGTCCATTCGACCATGCAACGCGTATCTGATTCAAACAACCAAACATAGTCTTGAGTCCGAGACTCAGACTTCACGTCGTCTTGTAATTCTTTTTTACTTTCAATGTTCTCTCTTTCTATATTCTTACATTCTTTGTATGATTTTATTCTTCGTTTCAATGTTCAATGGCACCATGCCTCAAATCAATGTTCGCCAAACGAACGACCCGAAGGTCCTGAACATTTCCAAGGCACCGTGCCACATTCGACAGTTCTGTCACATTTATGCCAGTACTGTTCTCTTCGTAACGAAGCCATCTTTTATGATTCTCGTGCACGCACGCATGCTTTAATACAATTGTTATCTATTCTTCGAGTCGTACATGCGATGCACGCCTCGATACCGTATTTCCATGTTCTATGTCTTAGTGTTCAATTTTTATGACATCATGCACTAGAGCACTCGCCTCAATTGTCTTTCAATGTGTTAGTCTTCTAACTCGTGCACGAGGGCACAAAATGACTCATGCGCTGAGGCACTTGTCGATACCGTTATCCCATGTTCTTATTGCTTATGCATCAAGACACTCGTCTTTGCGATATTCTATGTTCAAAAGTGACTCGTATATTTGATGTACGTTTTATTTTAATTATTCTATCAAGTGTTCGACACGCACTATGTTCATCTCTCGATCGAGCTACGCATGTGGTCTCGATAGGTTAACTTAGCATACAACGGTACATTTTACTTAGGCATGAAGGAGTAACAAAGAATGGTCAAAGTCCTCCCACCTTAAGCCGATACGCCTTGTCATTTCGTCGAGCCGGTGCGGCTCGATTTCATAACTTTGTTGCATGACCAACTCTTATGACTTAGCCATTCAAGCACTTCGTGCTTCATTGAATTATCCAAGCAATTTGGCCTACCGTGCCTATGCTTCAGTCCGTGGCAAGGCGACGATTTGGTTTTGTGGACACCATTACAAATAAGGCAAAATGTTGACCTATTATATTTTAGCATAAATATATAGTCTACACACGAAACCAACTAAAATTAATACTTGTCCGAATCAGACTAATACCTTGCATCGATTCGATTTATTGGTTCTTCGAACCGATCCAAAGCTTTCTCTCGGGCCAACTGAACACTTGTATCGAACTTACTCGATACATTCCTCGGGTCAACGTAACTCTTTGCATCGATTCGTATCGATATATATTTTGGGTCAACGCAACTCTTCAAGTCAACGACTCAGTATAATGTACCGTGCGGAGCGGAGCATTACATAATATACCACTCAAAAAAGTTTCGTCCTCGAACCAAAACCAACACTCAATTCCATGTGTTTCTCTAGATCGTTTCACGATCTCGTCCAACTATTGTTGTTTCGTTTCAAACACTCGTGCAAGCTTTCATTTACTTTCAGTCTTTTCTGCAGCTAAATTTAAATTTAGTATACAACTTGATTTGGATCGTACACCTATTCAAGGCGTCCCAAAAATATGTGTATTTCAGCCAAGTCCAGTAGTAGAAAATTGGAACAAAGTTGACAGATAAATTTTAATCTTATGCTTGCCATCTCGTACTCCCGATCAGACTTATCTTTAGCGACTGTTGTCGAAATTTTATCGCATATGTATATTCGATACATACGTGATTCTTTCAACAAAGTCGTCGCATGTGACATGATTCAAAAACCATATTTCTTATTTTCGTAAGTTTTCGCATCCGATCGCAACGATCCTCCACAACGCCTTGCGTTCGAAGTCGCTGCCCAACTATTTTCGAAGTCTGGCTATGCAACTTATTTCAATACAATTTTCTTTGTTGACTTGCAAATGTATCAACATTCAGGGCTATGCCCGCTAGGTGACTTACTTAGACACCGTTCTTAAAATCTTCTGGCGCAACTCAAATCGACTGTGCTCAAAGACAACGGTCTTTCCGATCCAGAAGTTTAACTCGAGGTGACGGTGCTCAAAGGTAACAATCGCTCGACACAAAGTCTCTACGACGCGTCTTGCGTTCGATTCCTATTGAGTAGAAAATTTACTAGCTAAATTTTTAAATTGCTCGTCTCGCAACATCGAATATAAGTTCGACTCATGCAAGCTTAATTGCAAGGTGAATCCAAATCTAATAACATAACTTGTAAGTTATTCTCTTACTGCTCGCTCTCGTGCATAACACGATTCTCTTAATCACCTAGACTTATCATCAACATGCAACATGCTATTCATGTACGATATTACATGGGTCATCTTATGGGTCTGCAACATTCACTTTGATTTGGCGGTTAAGTCTTCTAGGGTCAGCTGTCCCAAAGCTATACTCGATAATTGTGGATCATTAACGAAGGGCAGTTACAACGAACCATGAAATATTATTTCGGACCCAAATCACGTTCCGACGATTTCTATCCACCGAACATAATATTTTCTATCTGCACAACTGATGCGCAACTATCCTCCAAATAATTCATGCACTACCGTCAATGATTTCGAAATTCACGAAACATCTACTCATATTTAGTTTGAGTCTTTCTACCTACGGTCGACACCCGAGATGCTATACGCATCGAAACAATCGTCGATGACTTTATAGTCTCGTGCTGATCATTCACAATATTTACGATCAACCAGTTCGACATTTCGTATTGCTACTTTTCGAAAATCTCGATATCGTTGGCCTATCCTATTTTGTGTTCTCACATCATGCTTACGTTTCTTTGCGTATCGATTTCGATGGGTTATATCAATTTTGATAACACGAGGGTCAACTTTGAATCTGCATCAACGTCGACTCTAGTTCATATTGCATACATCTAAGTTCACTATAAATTTTTCCATACGCATCAACTCATTTTTTGATTCGCCGCATCCCACTATACTTTGATTGCGTAACCGAGTTACCGATTATCCAACATCGAACCCTCGAGTTATACGATCACGTCCTCTAAGTTTTGCATATTTCAGTCGTACTCAAATAAGTTTCGTCACAACGTAACCAACTATCTCTTAGGCACTATTTACCTGTATCAACCAACTCTTCACCAAAGTTATACGTCGTACGATCCGATTACATTCGCATCGTCCAACATTTCTATCGAGATCGCAAGTCGTGTGATTCGATTACAATTTGCCTCGCCCAATATTTCTATCGAGATCACAAGTCATGTGATTTAATTACAATTCGTCTCGTCCATTATTTCTATCGAGATCGCAAGTCGTGCGACTCGTTTATAAGTTCAAGTTTCCTATTCCGTGGATCCGATTATTGCTTCAAGGTATAATCGTTTTGTTAGTCTCGGTCGTTCGATCGACCTATAAATTTTTGTCTGACGTATCATTCATTGATACGAGTCCCTATCCTATCATTTCAACCGATTATCGAAGAACACTTGCATCAACATACCATTATACAAATTTTTATTCGAGTTTCGGCGCTCTTCCGTCTATTGTGAACAAACGTTCCGCAATTCTCACAATGTGTCGATGGAATCCATCGCACAAGTAGTATTGCATATGCCACTCAGAATCAAGCCATCCATCGCATAGGTGGTATGACATATACCACTCAAAAATTAAGTCATTTCTTCGCAACCAACTGTTTATTCCAATTTATGATTTTCACAGTGATCATGTCGATCATAACCGTAACTTTTGATTAATCAAAATCTGACACAACTCGGCCAATATTTTCATTTTGCCAACACAAGTTCGGTGCACAACCGAACTGATTCGTTTCTCATCGACTTACAATTTTAATTGCCTCCGTTGCATCTCGTGCAACGTATTATTTAAGTTTCATCCGTTGCATCTCGTACAACATTTTAATTCAGTCTTCTCCGTTGCATCTTGTGCAACATTTTAATTCAGTCTCCTCCGTTGCATCTCGTGTAACGTTTTAATTTAGTGCCCTCCGTTGCATCTTATGCAACATTTTAATTCAGTCTCCTCCGTTGCATCTCGTATAACATTTTAATTAATTCAATGCCCTCCGTTGTATCTCATGCAACGTTTTACTCTTTTTCAGCAAACATCATGTAATTTTCAAAACACATGCGGTAAAATTACATGACTTGTATTAGACTTATTGTTTGGAACATCTAGTGCGGCATCGAGAAGAGTCAAGAATGATTTGATTGGGGTGGACAAATTTTGGAATTGAAACGAAGCAAGCGTCCTGAGAAAATTGAGCCTAAAACTCTATTACCAATTTGTCACATCCCGACCCGGAAAATTGCTCGTCCTCGTATCGATTTATCCGAATCATCATCCTCGCTGGGGCGTGATGCCGTACGAGTCTGGAGTTGCACTCGTACAAGACAAGATGACAAGTTCGCAAATGGTTATATTTGATATTATTATTTAGCAGCAAAAGAAACATAGTATATGAAATAATTCTCTTTATTCAATGAAAGAACTGGGGTTACAAAGGCTTTCAATAGCCCAACTGAATTTTCCAGATTGGCTACAATACTCGAGTTCTCTCTTGCCCATAAAAGATTTCACCGTTCCATACATGATGTCTTTTATATCTCGGCCGCATCATCCTGTTGTAAGTTCGAACATCAACACGATCGCACGCCTGAAAGCGCTACGACATTCCATGCCTCAACACGTTCTGTCACTCCTACTTTTCGTTATACGTATCCTCATTATATGTGCACAGATTTCTGATATTTGTCAGGCGACCCATATTTTGACTTGTCTTGCTTAGTCCAGTCTTGGTTTAACCTTGATTTGGTTTGGTTCACCTTGGTTCAACTTGGCTTGGCTTTGCTTGGTTTTGTTTGGTTTGGGTTGAGATGAGAGGGTTGATATATATACCAAACTCCTCTCTCTCTCCTCCATTAATTCTATTTACTTCTTCATCTTCTTCTTCATTTACTCCTCCACCAACCCAAGGTAAGTGCAACTTACTTCATGATGGATCTTAAATTTTATTATTCTATTGTCTTTCTTGTTTGATTCTAAGCCTCTTTAGAACGTGGAGTTTTTGGTTTTGATGTTTACATTTTTATATATCTAAGTTTATAGTTTTCTTAATTTTTCTTGGTTTTGATCTCTTAAACTTTGTTGTTTCTGAAATCTATGGATTCCATGTTGTGAGAAATTCAATTCTACCTAATTTTGGTTTTTAAACCGATTAATTTTGACTTCGTATGAAGGAGTTATGACATTTTTGTGTTCATGGGTTCCCGCACATCTTCGGTGCTGCTGGGACGATGAACTATGTCGCGCGCCCGCGCACCGTGCGTCGTGTGCAATTTTGTCAGCGCCCGCTGCGCATTTCGTACGCCGCGTGCCCGAACGATTCTTTCGTCGCATGCCTGCGCGATTCACTTGTCACGTGCCTGCACGTCGTGCTGTCGTACTCCACATGCTGTGTATTGGTGCGCTGTGTGTTTTACGGCCGCACCGCCTGTGCGATTCACTTGTCACGTGCCTGCACGCCGTGCATCCGTACGCTGCGTATTTCACGGCCGTATGTCTGCGCGATTCGTTTGCCGCGTGCCTATATGCCATGCTTTTGTGCCCCGCGCGCTGTGCGTTTCGTGCGTCGTGCTCTCGCACGATTCTCTGTCGCGTACCTACGCGCCGTGCTCTCGCGCTCCACGTGCCGTGGCTAATTTGATTCGCGTGTGCTGCGCGTTTCGTGCGCCGTCCACCCGGGCGATTCGCGCATCACGCGTCCGCATGATTCGTTGCCGCGCGCCTGCACGTCGTGCTCTCACGCTCCGTGCGCCGTGGCCAGTTTTGCCCACGAGCGCCGCACGCCCGTACGCGAATGGCCGTTTTTGCCTATTTAAGCTGTTTGAAGATAGAATCTTGAAAAACTCGAAACATAAAAGTTGTAGAGTTGTCACTCCCATTTTCCATTATACGTATTATCGTTATTCGTGTACGGATTTCTGATATTTGTCAGGTGACCCATATTTTGACTTGTCTTGCTTAGCCTAGTCTTGGTTTAACCTTGATTTAGTTTGGTTCACCTTGGTTCAACTTGGCTTGGCATTGCTTGGTTTGGTTTGGTTTGGTTTGGGTTGAGATGAGAAGGTTGGTATATTTACCAAACTCCTCTCTCTCTCTCTCCTCTATTAATTCCATTTACTTCTTTATCTTCTTTTTCATTTACTCCACCACCAACCCTATGCAAGTGCAACTTGTTTCACGATGGATCTCAAATTTTATTACTCTATTATCTTCCTTGCTTCATTCTAAGCCTCTTTAGAACTTGGTGTTTTTGGTTTTGATGTTTACATTTTCGTAGATCTAAGTTTATAGTTTTCTCTTTTTTTTTTGTTTTGATCTCTTAAACTTTGTTATTTCCGAAATCTAATTGTTCTACATTATGGGGAATTCAATTCTACACAATTTTGGCTTTTGAACTGTTTGATTTCGACTTCGTATGAAGGAGTTATGACATTTTTGTGTTCATGAATTTACTTACATCTTCAGTGCTGCTGGGACGATGAACAGTGCCGCGCACCCGCGCGCCGTGCATTCGTGCCCCGTACGGCATAGGCAATTTTGTCGTGCACCCTGCGAGTTTCGTGTGCCGCGTGCTTGCGCGATTCTTTCGCCGTGCGTGATTCGCTTGTCTTACGCCTGCACGTCGTGCTCTCGTGCTCCGCGTGCCGTGCATCCGCGTGCTGTGCATTTTGCGGTCGCGTGCCAGCGCGCCATGCATCTGCGTGCTATGCGGTTCGTGTGTCGCGTGCCCGCGCGATTCTCTGTCTTATGCCTGCGCACCGTGCTCTCGCGCTATTCGCTTGCCGCGCGCCTGCGCGCCGTGGCCAGTTTTGCCCGCACGCGAATGGCCATTTTTGCCTGTTTAAGCTGTTTGTAGCTAGAATCTTGAAAAACTCGAAACATGAAAGTTGTAGATCTCGATCTTGGCTTCAAGAATCTTCTTGTTTCACCTTAATTGGAGTTCATATGCGACTGATAATTTCAATCATAGTTCTCGATCTTTTTTGCATCTTTTCTATACTTGACCTAAATTGCGATGACCCGACTTGGCAACTTGGTAATCTGAGCTAGTAACTTGCTTGAACATGATAATGTGATTCCGTCTTGATAATATTGATAGTGGCCCGTCAAGGTGCACTCCTGACAAGTACTCCTGACAAGTGACAAGTAAACCTGACATGACATGTGTAATCTTGATCGCTGTTGCGACAACCAATCTTGACTTACTAAACGTAACTCTTGTCTTGACTCCGTGGTTGATTTTCCTGATTGTGCTTGTACAAGCTACTTATCTCGTCTTGCATCAAGTCTAGGACATAGATTCCTAGTTACCACGGTCAGGGATTCATAATGAACCTGACTAGGTTAACGACTAGATTGATCAAGTAGTTTATATAGAGAGATTTCTCAGTTACACGCGATCCCGTTATCCCAGCCACACTTGTGAACTTGTAGCCTACCGTCGAGTAGGGCACACTTCCAACATACTGTCATGTGTTGCACTCTAAGTCACCTAATAATTCTCTTAATTCTTGATAAACTCTTGTAACCCCACCTGGATAACCTGGATAGTCTGTAGGGCTTGTGACTGCAGGAACATCTTAACTGCATCTTGTTAGTAACTAGGCCTGCGATAACATATGTTAGCTAATGATAGCAAGCCGTAGGACTTGATTGGCCATGCCTGAATGATTGTCTCATGAATAACATGGGAATTATATTCCACATCTTATTTTTCTAATGCAAGCTAGTGTGTTCTTTTGACTGTCTTTCATGTTATTTAATTATGTTCTTTTATCAGTTCTTCTATTCATTTTATGCTAGTTTTAGTTCCTAAGTGGAGCCTCCCTTGTGGCACTTGCACTTTCTGGGTTCTGACCCAGCTGGTTTTGTATGGCCAGATTTTGGAGTAGCATCCGAGGATCTACCTGCCTTTCAGCCAGATGGTAAACACTAGAAGTAACCATGGCAACGAGTGGATTTTCTTATTTTGCTCTCCCACTCTATTGTAAATTATTCTTTTGAGGCGTTTAGCCGCCGAGCAAGTATTAGCTCGTATTGAAACTAAATTTCTATCTGCCTAAGGGCTGTTACATGATTGGCAAATCCTAGGGTTGATCATGTATGACTTAACTCTTGCTAGTCTGCACACTTTGTATGACTAGCTTCATGATCATCTGAATATGTAATGTTTAGGATGCCTTACTTTGTATGTCTGATGATCTAACATCTTGTAACATTTATTTGCTTGCTTAAGATTGAGACACTAGGCTTATTCTCGACCATAAGAGACTGTTGGCTTGTAGATAAACCCTCATGCATCTAGACAGTCGTGACCGTATTGTAAGATGGGTTACACTTCAATGTACGTAGCTGGTTGTATCTTTCTCCTGCTCTCCAGTATTCTGGTTCTAGGGCATGACACGATTTAAGTGGTGGCCCATGCAGGTCTTAGAAATCAAGATGTATGAGGGTTTTACTAAATAGATGTCTCAATCAGCATTCGTCTTTAATTTTTACTCGTGCTTTCTAATCTTCCTGAATCTTGACATGATAAGTTGCTTTATTCTTGATCAATCTTGGTCCTTTTTTATTGTTTCCCATATCATTTTCTTTAGTGACATTGTTCCTGGTCCAACCGTTCAGCCGGATGAAGCACCTCCAGTAAACCAGCAGCAACCTGGGGACCAAACTCAGCACTCATAGGCAGTATCCTGAGTCGTGCCTTTCAGGGAGGAAGAGCCACCAGCTCAGCCAGCCTAGCCTGCAGATCCTGACAATAGAGCCCTGATGGAACTCATTCGGGACTTGCTTGCATTACAAGATCGTCGGGGCGATGCCCTACAGCAGACAGTACAAGCAGTTATGGATAGAACGCAGCGATTCCAGCAGGGACTCCACCTAAAGATCATTCTAGCGGTGGAGCATTTTGAGCACCAGACATTTGATGCCATTTTGCGAGCAGCAAGAAGGCACGAATATACTTCCCAGAGGATAGTAGAAACGGAGGACGGAAGAGGCCTCATGGACAGTTATCTCAGTCATCTGCACCAGCCCCAGCAGCTAGGGCTTTGACTATTGGAGCTCCTAGTGTAGTGCTCCGTCCCTACATCGTATCCTGTTTCTGTCCACAGGGTGCGCGAGAAAGGAACACTGTCGCTACCGATTCAGCCGGAACCGATAGATCAGAATCGATTGAAACGGTCGAACGGAAACGATTGAATTAAGATCCTTTTCTCGTTCTGGAAAGGCTTCTTTGGAATCAAGTCCCATATTCAGCGGGTTGCGCCTCGAGGATAGACTCTGCGGCTGAGTCGGGAGAGACCTCCTATTGCTATGCTTTTCATGTCGCACTTGCTTCTTTGGCTTTGGTTTTCTAAATACGTTTTCATGAATATTTTTGATGGTTTTCATGGCTTGCATTTTTGAACTCGCATTTACATATCTAACTCATTGAATAATACAGTATTCTAATCAGTTGCTTGTGCGATTTCAGGTAATCGCATAGGCGACGACTAGTGCGACCAACAAGTCTCTCGCCTTGAATAAAAATTAAGGTGAGTGGCTGACCCTTCCCTTTTCGACCCCCTTCTTAGTTCAATCGATAACATTATTGCTTGAATGATGCAAGGGCACAAACACATCTACTTATCTTATAAATCTGTGTTGAACAAAAAATTGACTCATCGAACAAATTGATGCCACGATAAGGCGGGACACGATGAATTGATTAAGTTCTAAAAAATGTAGACCATGCTTTAGTAACTAAATTATTCTAACACGGTCATGGACAACTTGTCGACAAGGTAAAAGTTTTCTCGAGCGGCATCCCGGGACACGGGACCGTTTCGACCTAGGAGGAAACACGGTATAGCTGTGCTGGATAATAGCACGGATTAGGCGGGGACGTTTAGCGGGGCTCGCTACTTGCGTTGAAAGGGCCCCGACTAACAAAGCTATAAGTCCAGGATGGCTTGTGGTGTCAGTGACCAATCACACATAAATTATACACGCTATGCTAGCGATAACAATTGACAGGAAAAAACATGGTAAGTCTCACATTGCATGGCACGTTCTGCCGTGGATAAGTTCTAGCGTAATTTACATTATGTCTGTCATATGCTTGTCTGAAATTCATTAGGATGGTTAGAAAGATTCACAAACTAAGTCATATAAACTCTTCAACCAAATGAGAGCATAGAACTTAATTTGCCACGTACCAGTACAAAGTGTAATGTACTGATCCTCACTCTCCACATGTACCCCAAACTAAGAAGGGCGTGCTACTTAAGCTCAAGGCGACGCAAGTACATTTGAAGTCTCGTCCGTGTGATGAAGGCTTGTTTGATCCTTTTGAAGACTCCACATTCAGTCCAGAAGAAATAATGTCTCGACTCCCCACGATTCCAGGTCTTTGAAAATATTTTGATGTAAATGGGGATGTAATGTATGGAACGACTATCTCATCAGCATTCATTTTGTAATCGTATCACCCCCATTTCCTGTATTTCGTATTTGTACTCGTAATTTGATTTTTGGCACGTATTTTATTTTCTCGACTTGCGGATTTTGGTTTCTCGTAAATGGGTTTGGACCACGGCTTGGTTTTATTTTATGGAGTTGGTTTGGTTTGGGTTGGTTCATCATGAGTGGAACACCTTAGCCTATTCTCCACCTCCATTCCATCACAACCACCCTCATTAAAATCCACCAACCTTTTCTCTCTCCTCCATAACTCCATTAATTTCTTACAACTTCTTCTTCTTCCTTCTTCCACACAACTCCCCAACCCATAGGCAAGTACACCTTGCCATCAAATAAGCACCACTTTTTATTTGTTCATTAGCTAGATTAGGCCATGGTGATCAACATTAGTGCTTGACATTTTGTGATTTGGAGTCTCCATTGTTCTAGATCTAGGTTTTAACTATTTTCGGATTTACATGGTTTTGATCTATTTTGGTTGGATTTTTGTGGGTTTTGATGCTTCCATGTGGAAGAGAATTCAATTTTACTCAAGTTAGACCTTTGAAAATCTAGATTTGGTTTTGATTTTACCAAGATATGAAGTTTTGAACCTTAGAGTTCTTGGAGTCTTCTTCTCGGCCTGGAGAAGAAGACAGCAGCCTGCGCTCTTTAGCGCAGGGCTGGATTGCGCATTCCCCTTCGGCCAGCGCTCCTTAGCGCCGCGCCGACCGCGCAGCTTGCCCCTTGGCGAACTGCGCTCAACCCGAGTGCGCATGGATTCATGCGCAGTCCGCTCATGCGCAGTCTGCCCATGCGCCATCTATCCCTGTGCACTCCACTCATGCGCAATCTGACCCTGCGCCATCCACTCATGCGCAATCTGACCCCTGCGCCAACCAGTTCAGCGCAAGCCGACTCCTGCGCAGCTCACTCCTGCGTAGTTGGCCCTTGGCGTACTTGACTCCTGCGCAACCCGACCCCAGGGACCCTTGCGCAATCTGTCCAATCATGGAGATTTGGTTTATTTTTCCTTAATCTTGGCTCTTCTATAGCCCTGTATATTGGTATTTTATTAGATATTTTACGTCCATTTTATATCCTTACGCCTTTTGTCCTGAACTTGATAATCACGAATTTACTGGATATGTTTGGAATTGATAATTGAGCATGACCTGATAGTGGCCCGTCGTGGCGCACTCCTGACTAGTACACTTGATATGATAACCTGACCTGATATATCTTGAATAGCTGTTACGACGGCTACCTGACATGACATGACTTGTATAATTAATTCAGACACCGTGGGTGATTGTGCTTGTACAAATAATCCAGTCCTGTCTTGCATCATGTCTAGGAGGAGACTCCTGAGTACCACGGTCAGGAGTACCTACTGAATTGGACTAAGGTTAATAATTAGTATAATTCACTAGTCATGAAGAGATGTTCCCCAGTTACAGGCAATCCCGTTATCCCGGCCGCAAATGTTTGGACTTATAGCCTGCCGACGAGTAGGGCACATTTCCAGCCCACTGTTATGTGGGGCACCCACCATTGTCACTTAAATGATTGAACTCTATTGTCACTATAATGCATTGTACTCTCCAGATTGTCACTATCATGATTGCCTGGATAACCTGGATAGCTGCAGGGCCTGTGACTACTTGGAGCATCTCATTGCATCTTGCTAGTAACTAGGATTGTGATAACCCTAGTTAGTTAATGTAGAAAGCTGTAGGCAATGATTGGCCGTGATTGCTTGGATGGAGTCTAGTCCAGTATAGGGTTGTCTAGAATTGATTGATTATAAGATTGTACCAGAATGACTGAGAGATTGTCACTATAATGATTGTCACTCCAGATTATCACTATAATGATTGTCACTCCAGATTGTTACTTGACCTAATTTCTTATATTTATCTTGCCGATAAATGGTGAGAGAAACCAAGTTCCGTTCAGACGAAGGGTTACAACTCCGGTCCTTGTTTGGTTTACGGGTTGTAACCTAGCTATCTGAATAGTCCCATGGTTATCTCATCGTATATCATCCTGACATGCTTTTCCATATGTCCTGTCTTTTAGTGATTCTATGTAGGATTGTCTTTTATATTTACCCATCATGCTTTTCTTAAATTACTGTCTCTTATTATGTAATTATATTATTGTGCTAATTTGCTGGCTTTGGTTCTTATTTTGTGGCCTCCTTTGTGGCACTTGCTCTTCCTGGGGCCTGACCCAGCTGGTTTTGTATGGCCAGATACCGGAGCAGCAGCAAAGGATCTACCTGTCTTCCAGCCCGATGGTGGTCACCAGGCGTAACCAGGGCATCGAGTGGGTTTCTTTTGTTCTTCCACTGTAATATTGTAAATTATTCTTTTGAGGCGTTTAGCCGACGAGCAAGTGTTAGCTCGATTGTACTTACTTACTGTCTGTCTACGGGCTGTAACATGATTGACAAGCCCCGGGGGTTGATCATGTATGACTAAACTCTTGCTAGTCCTCACATTTTGTAACGACTAGCTTCATGATCATCTGGATATGTAATGTTTGGGACGCCTTACAATTGTATATTTGGAGATCTGATATCTTGTGATTATTATTAGTTGGTTGAGATTGAGACAATAGGCTATTTTATGACCTTAAGAGACTGATAGATTGTAGTGAAACACTCACATATCTAGACAGCCGTGACCGTATAGCGGTGTGGATTCCATTCCGTTATACGTAGCTGGCTATGTCTGCCCCCGCTCTCCAGTATTCTGGTTCTGGGGCGTGACATGGTTTAAGTGGTGGCCCATGCAGGTCTTATCAATCAAGATGTGTGAGGGTTTAACGAATAGATGTCTCAATCTGTACTCGCCCTTTATCTCTGCTCGTATCCTCTTAATTCCTGAAAATTCTTGTCCTGATCACATGCTTGTAATCGTTGATCTGTCCTGCTCCTTCCTTATTGTTTTTATGTCGTCTTCTTCGACGGCATTGAACCTGGACCTGCCGATCAGCAAGGTGGATCGCCTCCCGTGGACCAGCAGCAACCAGAAGATCAGGCCCAGCACTCAGGAGCAGCCTCCCGAGTCGTACCTACTGGAGGAGAGCCGCCAGTTCAGTCAGTCCAACCTGCAGATCCTGATGATGGCACTTTGGTGGGTCTCATCAGATCATTGTTAGCTTTCCAGGATCGTAGAGGCGATGCATTGCACCAGGCAGTGGAAGATGCTCTGAATAGAAGTGGACCCCGAGGGAACAGTGCGGTCAACAGTTTTAAGCGCCTGAACCCTCCATTCTTCGATGGCAGCGAGGATGCCATTGCTGCCGATGCTTGGCTACAAGATATAAAGGTGATCCAGTTCACCAGCAACAGCAGTTCCCGTTCCCGAGGCCATTGCCGACTCAGGCCCAGACTTTCCAGCAATAGAACCCGCGGCAGTTTGCCCTAGCCCAGGCTCAGGTTCAGAATCGACCAAGAGGTATATGTGTCCTCTCATCTTGCTTTTCCACCGTCATTATACGGGGTGCATGACGTATTTCATGCATCCTAATTACAACGGTACATCCCGGACCCGAGCCATGTCCTAGATCATTCGAAAAGGTTGGTACCAATAGCCTTTAACCTTTTCGTATGAGGATAGGTCCGTGTCCCTGTTTGACCAAAGAGAGAGAAGAATTTTCCAGAGTAGTAGAAGAATTTTCTGACGTATTTTCCGAAAAGCTTCCAGGTATGCCGCTAGAAAGATAGGTAGAGTTCACTATTGATTTGATTCCAGGGACGGCACCAGTATCAGAGAGAGTCTACAGAATGGCACCATCTGAATTGTAGATCCTGTACAAGATGATTGAAGAACTCAGAACCAAGGGATTCATTCATGCTAGTGGATCACCTTAGGGAGCCCCGATACTTCTTGTGAAAAAGAAGGATGGTACGTCAAGATTATGTGTTGATTATCGTGCCTTGAATTCCGTAACAATCAAGAACAGATATCCCCTACCAAGGATAGATGACTTATTCGATCAACTCAGTGGAGCGGCAGTATTCTTGAAGATTGACTTGCGGTCAGGGTACCATCAGATCATAGTCAGAGAGCAAGACATCCTGAAGACGACATTCAGATCTAGATATAGGCATTTGGAGTTTCTCGTTATGCCATTTGGAGCAACCAATGCGCCAACAGTATTCATGGATCTCATGAATCGCATATTCATGTCTTATTTGGATCAGTTTGTGATAGTGTTTATAGACAATATCTTAGTCTATAACAGAGTAAAGCAGAGCATGAGCAGCATCTTCGGATAGTCCTTCAGATTCTCAGAGAGCACCAGTTGTACGTAAAGTTCAGCAAGTACGAATTTTGGCTTGATCGTGTTTCCTACTTAGGTCACATCACCACCAGAGGTGGAGTGAAAGTGGACCCCCAGAAGATAGTAGCTATAGATACATGGCTAGTACCCAGTACCGTCGCAGAAGTTTGCAGTTTTCTAGGATTGGCGGGCTAGTACCGGTAATTTGTATCAGACTTCGCTTGGATTTCAGCGTCTTTGACGCAGTTGACCCGCAAGGATGTACAGTTTGCTTGGACAACAGAGTGTCAAAGTTCATTCAAGAAGTTTAAGCAAGAATTGATGACGGCACCCATTCTCACGCTTCCAGATGGGACAAGAGAATTTTTAATGTATTGTGACGCTTCAGGTAAGGAATTAGGATGCGTCTTAATACAACATGGCAAGGTGTAGCTTATGCATCACGTCAGCTTCGTGATCATGAAAGGAATTATCCAACCCATGACTTGGAGTTAGCAGCAGTGGTTTTCGTACTCAAGCTTTGGAGGCATTACTTGTATGGAGATCGGGTAGAAATTTTTACCAATCACAAGAGTCTTAAGTATGTGTTTACCCAGAAGGATCTCAACATGCGTCAGAGAAGATGGCTAGAGTTACTAGTGGATTAAGACATCAACCTGCAGTATCATCCTGGAAGGCCAATGTAGTTGCTGATACATTGAGCAGAAGAGCAGGTGCTTATTTTCTAACAACACAACCTGAGTTATTAGCAGATCTTCAAAAGATGGGTATAGAGATAGTTCTCCTTGCCAACGTGGCATTGATAGCCAGTATGCAAGTTCAGTCCTGCATAGTTGAGAGAATCAAGATAGCTCAATCAACGGATTCTAACATTCAACGGCTTAGGACAGAATATGAAGCAGGACGAAGAGCAGAGTTATGCATTCACGAAGACAGCATACTCCGACATGGAAGGCGTCTTTGTGTACCCAGTGGTGGCATCAGGCAAGAGATCATGGCAGAGGCTCAAAATTTATAGGATTCAATTCATCCGGGTAGTACGAAGATATATCGTAATATCCGTCAGCATTTCTGGTGGAATGGCATGTAGAGAGAGATAGCTCGGTTTGTCTTTCGTTGTTTAGTTTGTCAACAAATTAAGGCTAAACATCAGAGGTCAGCTGGACTTCTTCAACCTTTACCGATCCCAGAATGGGAATAGAAATACATTACCATAGATTTTGTGTCTGGGTTACCTAAATCTTCAGCTGGAAGAGATGCTATATGGGTTATAGTTGACCGACTCATAAAAGTAGCTCATTTTTTCCCTTTCAGAATTGGTCAGTCGACGGATCAGCTAGCAGAGATGTACCTTAGGCAGATAGTTAGATTGTATGGAGTGCCAGTCAGTATCGTATCAGACAGAGATTTAAGGTTTATGTCGCACTTTTGGCATAGTCTTCAAGAGAGTTTGGAAATTCGTCTCACGTTCAGTTCAGCTTATCATCCACAGACAGATGGTCAGTCGGAGCGCACAATTCAAACTCTTGAGGATATGTTACGATCCTGTACACTTGACTTCGGTGGTTCGTAGGAAGATCACCTGCATCTAGTGGAGTTCTCCTATAATAACAGTTTCCAGGATATTATCCAGATGGCACCATTTGAGGTACTGTATGGTAGGAAGTACAGATCATCTTTAGCCTGGGATGATATAGACGAGAGACAGATGCTTGGTCCAGAAATGGTTACTCAGACTATCGAGGTGGTCAGACGAGTTAGATATCATCTTCGAGTTGCACAAGATCGTCAACGCCATTGGGCCGATTCTCATCGGCGTCCTCTGGAGTTTTCTATCGGCGATCACGTATTCCTTAGGATCTCGCCTACCCGTGGCGTCATTCGATTCGGCGTATGGGAAAATCTTAGTCCTAGGTATATAGGGTCGTTTGATATTCTCGAGTAAGTAAGTGATGTGTCCTATCGTCTCGCTCTTCCGTCGTCGTTATGTGAGGTACATGACGTATTTCATGTATCCTAATTACGACGGTATATTCCGGATTCGAGCCATGTCCTTGATCATTCGGAATTGGTTGTTGATACTAACCTTTCGTATGAGAAAAGGCCCGTATCCATCTTGGACCGAAGGAAGAAGATACTCAAGAACAAGACTATTAGTTTAGTCCGTGTTGCTTGGGATCATCATTCTTTAGGTGAGTCAACTTAGGAACGTGAAGATATTCGATCGCGATATCCACATCTGTTTGACTCACAAGGTATAATATCTTCCTTATGTCTTATTTTTTGAATTCCTTGCTTACATGAATGATTACATGATTGACGGCTAGTCGTAGGTTGCCAGTGTTAGTATAGCTTTCTCCGACAACTCTAGCCTCTTGACTAAATTTCGAGGATGAAATTCTTTTAAGGTGGGTAGAGTTGTCACTCCCGTTTTCTGTTATACGTATTCTCGTTAGGCGTGTACGAATTTTTGATATTTGTCAGGTGACCCGTATTTTGACTTGTCTTGCTTAGCCTAGTCTTAGTTTAACCTTGATTTGGCTTGGTTCACCTTGGTTCAACTTGGCTTGGCTTTGCTTGGTTTGGTTTGGGTTGTGGGTTGAGATGAGAAGGTTGATATATATACCAAACTCCTCTCTCTCCTCCATTAATTCCATTCACTTCTTCATCTTCTTCTTTATTTACTCCTCTACCAACCCTAGGCAAATACAAATTGCTCCATAATGGATCTCAAATTTTATTATTCTATTGTCTTCCTTGCTTAATTCTAAGCTTCTTTAAACTTGGAGTTTTTGGTTTTGATGTTTACATTTTTATAGATTTAAGTTTATAATTTTCTCATTTTTTGGTTTTGATCTCTTAAATTTTGTTATTTCTGAAATCTAGTGGTTCCATGTTGTGGAGAATTCAATTCTACCCAATTTTGGCTTTTGAACCGCTTAATTTTGACTTCGTATGAAGAAATTATGACATTTTTGTGTTCATGGATTCTCGCACATCTTCGGTGCTCCTGGGACGATGAACAGTGCCGCACGTCGTGCATTCGCGCCTCGCGCGCCATAGGCAGTTTTGTCGTGCGCGCTGTGAATTTTGTGCCGCGCAACCGCGTGATTCTTTCGCCGCGCTCTTGCCCGCCGTGCTCTCGCGCTCCGTGCGCTGCGCGGTTTGCGATCGCGTGCCTATGCGATTCGCTTATCGAGCGCCTGCGTGCCATGATTTTGTGCTTCGCGCGCCGTGCATCCACGCGCTGCGCATTTTGCGGCCTCGTGCCTGCACGATTCGTTTGTCGCTCGCTGGTGCGCCGTGCTCTCGCGCTCCGCGCACTGCGCGTTTCACGGCCGTGCGCTTGCACGATTAGTTTGCCGCGTGTCTGCTCGCCGTGCTCTCGTTCCCCGCACGCCATGCAACCGTGCGCTATGTGTTTCGTGCATCGCACGCCCGTGCTATTCTCTGCCGCGCGCCGTGCCCTAACGCTCCGTGCGCTGTACGTTTTGCGCGTCGCGCTCCCGCGCGATTGCTTGCCGCGCGCCGTGCTCTCGCGCTCGCCGTGGCCAGTTTTGCCCACCTGGAAATGGCCGTTTTTGCCTGTTTAAGCTGTTTGTAGCTAGAATCTTGAAAAATTCGAAACATGAAAGTTGTAGATCTCTGTCTTGGCTTTAAGAATCTTCTGGTTTTACCTTAATTGGAGTTCATGTGCGACTGATAATTTCAGTCATAGTTCTCGATCTTCTTTGCATCTTTTCTATACTTGACCTGAATTGCGACGACCCGACTTGGCAACTTGGTAATCTGAGCTAGTAACTTGCTTGAACATGATAATATGATCCCGTCTTGATAATCTTGATAGTGGCCCGTCGAGGCGCACTTCTGACAAGTACTCCTGACAAGTGACAAGTACTCCTGACAAGTGACAAGTAAACCTGACATGACATGTGTAATCTTGATTGCTGTTACGACAGCCAATTCTGACTTGCTAAGTGTAACTCTTATCTTGACTCCGTGGTCGATTTTCTCGATTGTGCCTGTACAAGCTACCTGTCTCGTCTTGCATCATGTCTAGGACATAGATTCTTGATTACCACGGTCAGGGATTCATAATGAATCTAACTAGGTAAACGACTAGATTGATTAAATAGTTCATATAGAGAGATTTTCCAGTTACAGACAATCCCGTTATCCCGGCCACAGTTGTGGACTTGTAGCCTGCCGTCGAGTAGGGCGCATTTCCAGCACACTGTCATATGTTGCACTCTAGGTCACTTAATAATTCTCTTAAATCTTAATAAACTCTTGTAACCCCACCCGGATAACCTGGATAGTCTGCAGGACTTGTGACTGCGGGAATATCTCAACTGCATCTTGTTAGTAACTAGGCCTGTGATAACCCTAGTTAGCTAATGATAGCAAGCCATAGGACTTGATTGGCCGTGCCTGAATGATTGTCTCATGATTAACATGGGAATTATATTCCACCTCTTATTTTTCTAATGCAAGCTAGTGTGTTCTTTTTAACTGTCTTTCATGTTATTTAGTTATGTTCTTTTATCAGTTCTTCTATTCATTTTATGCTGGTTTTAGTTCCTAAGTGGAGCCTCCCTTGTGGCACTTGCTCTTTCTGGGTTCTGACCCAGCTGTTTTTGTATGGCCAGATTTTGGAATAGCACCCGAGGATCTACCTGCCTTCCAGCCAGGATGAACACTAGAAGTAACTGTGGCAACGAGTAGATTTTCTTATTTTGCTCTCCCACTATATTGTAAATTATTCTTTTGAGGCGTTTAGCCGCCGAGCAAGTGTTAGCTCGTGTTGAAACTAAATTTCTGTCTACTAAGGTCTATTACATGATTGGCAAATCCTAGGGTTGATCATGTATGACTTAACTCTTACTAGTCTTCGCACTTTGTATGACTAGCTTCATGATCATCTGAATATGTAAGTTTGGGATGTCTTACTTTGTATATCTGATGATCTAACATCTTGTAACATTTATTTGCTTGCTTGATTGAGATTGAGACACTAGGCTTGTTCTCGACAATAAGAGACCGTTGGCTTGTAGATAAACCCTCATCTAGACAGCCGTGACCGTATTGCGAGGTGGGTTGCACTTCAATGTACGTAGCTGGCTGTGTCTGTCCTCCGCTCTCTAGTATTCTGGTTCTGGGGCGTACACGTTCAAGTGAAGCTCCGCTGCGTGCAGATCATACCCTGAACCTACGAGCAAACTAGTAGGGAATTACTACTTTCGTCCTCGCTGTATTGATCAAAGACCCACTTTATCTAAACCGACATTATGTAGATATATTAATTTATGCAGCATACAATTTAGTGATCTTTCTATGTTCTCCTTAGGATCAGTTTCATGGCATATTCGAAAGCAATAAAACATGTTATCATGGCAAGCATGTTTTTTATTCGCATAAGCAAGCAGGCAACCAATAGCTATCTCGTATTATTTCGTGACTTCTTACCAACATCGACGCACTCGCCCTTGCACCGACGCAAGGTGAATATGCCTCATTCCTTTCCTGTCATGTTATAAGTGCTCTATGCAGGATCTTTGTGTTCCTGCACTTTCGGCCTACCGTTCCTTAACTATATGAAGGTTATTGGCGTATCCGTGCCAGAATGGACTATAGTTGTTTTTTCTTTTCTTTTCTCAAATTGGGTAGCCCGGCTCCTCCCGTATTGAGTTGCTATCCCAATAACCGAAGATTTACCATTGTATACCAATTATTGCAGCTTTCACATCGATAACCGATCGCTAATCGTCTTAGAGATGTGTGCCCATCAAAGTTTAACATCCTCTCCTAGGCCGAACGGCCCCCGTGTCCCGGGCCAATAACTTGTTCGAGGGAACACCCGTGCACAGGAGATTATCTCCAGTCCATTTCTCAAGTCCATTCGACCATGCAATGCGCGTCTTATTCAAACAATCAAACATAGTCTTGAGTCCGAGACTCAGACTTCACGTCATTTTGTAATTCTTTACTTTCAATGTTCTCTCTTTCTATGTTCTTACATTCTTTGTACGATTTTATTCTTCGTTTCAATGTTCAATGGCACCATGCCTCAACTCAATGTTCGTCAAATGAACGACCCGAAGGTCCTGAACTTTCCAAGACACCGTGCCACATTCGACAGTTCTGTCACATTCATGCCAGAACTGTTCTCTTCGCAACGAAGCCATCTTTTATGATTCTCGTGCATGCACACAATTGTGATCTATTCTTCAAGTCGTGTATGTGATGTACGCCTCGATACCGTATTTTCATGTTCTATGCCTTAGTGTTCAATTTCATGGCATCATACACTAGGACACTTTTCTCAATTGTCTTTCAATGTGCTAGCTTCTAACTCGTACGCAAGGGCACGAAATAACTCGTGCTCTGAGGCACTCATCGATACAGTTATTCCATATTCTTATGGCTTACGCACCGAGATGCTCGCCTTTGCGATATTCAATGTTCAATAGCGACTCGCACATTTGATGTACATTTTATTTCAATTGTTCTATCTAGTGTTCGACACGCACTATGTTCATATCTCGATCGAGCCACGCCCGTGGTCTCGATAGGTTAACTTAGCATACAACAGTATATTTTACTTAGGCATGAAGGAGCAGCAAAGAATGGTCAAAGTCCTCCCACCTTAAGCTGATACGTCTTGTCGTTTCGTCGAGCCGATACGGTTCGATTTCATAACTTTGTTGCACGACCAACTCTTCTGACTTAGCCATTCAAGCACTTCGTGCTTCGTTGAATTATCCAAGCGATTTGGCCTACCATACCTATGCTTCAGTCCGTGGCAAGGCGACGATTTGGTTTTATGGACACCATTGCCAATAAGGCAAAATGTCGACCTCTTATATTTCAGCGTAAACGTATAGCCTGCATACGAAACCAACTAAAATCAATACTTGTCCGATTCGGACTAATGCCTTGCGTCGATTCAATTTATTGGTTCTTCGAACCGATTCAATGCTTTCTCTCGGGCCAACTTAACACTTGCATCGAACTTACTCGATGCATTCCTCGGGTCAACGTAACTCTTTGCATCGATACATATTTCGGGTCAATGCAACTCTTCGAGTCAACGAATCAGCATAATGTACCGTGCGGAGCAGGGCATTACACGTATTCACCTTACAACGGTGCAAAGGGTGAGTCCGTCAATGTTGGTAAGAAGTCGCGCCACGAGACAAACACGAGATTGCTATATGTTGCCTGCCTGTTTGCTTACATGAATCAAACATAACATGCTTGCCATGATAACATGCTTTACTGCCTTCGAATATGCCATGAAACTGGCCCTAAGGCAAATATAGAAAGATCACAACTTAAGCTACATGATTTATATATCCACTTAACGTCAGTTTAGCAAAGTGGGTCAATATCAGTACGCGAGAGGATTAGTACTGATCCTCCACCAGATTGCTTGCAGGATGCAGGTAATGGATTGCAGAGCCGCTAGAACGCGCTGAGGCATGGAATGTCATAGCGTTTTGAGACGTGCTATCGCATTGACGCTCGGACTTGCAACGGGATGATACGACCGAGATATAGAAGACATGATGTATGGAACGATGAAATTCTTTGTGGACAAAAGAGAACTTGAGTGTTGTAAGCCAATCTGGCATGATTCATTTGGGCTGTTGAAAGCCTTTGTAATTCTGCTTATTGAATAAAGATAATTGTACACTCTGTTTCTTCAGCTGCTAAACGTTGAATCAAAGATAACAATTTTGAGAACCTGTCGTCTTGTCTTGTACGAATGCAACTCCAGACTCGTACGACATCACGATCTAGTGAGGACGATCGATTCGATGTAATCAAGCGAGGACGAACAATTTTTCGAGTCGGGACATGACAGCCCTCCCCCTCCTCCGTCGTGCCGCATAGTCGATGCTGCAGCCCTCCCCCTCCTCCGCCGTGCCCTCCCCTCCTTCGTTGCCGCATGCTGCCGCGCCACCATCATAGCTGCCGGAGAGAGAAGGGAGAGAAGGGGGGGAGGGGACAGGAGTGGTTTTGGATTTTTTTTTTCTTTTTTCTTTTTTAGGGTATGAAGTTGAAAATATTTAATATTTGATGGTATCAAGTTGTTGAGTAAAAAAACTTAGGATATCAAGTTGAAAAACATGAATACTAAAGGATATCAAGTTGCAAATAAGTCTATATATAATAACTCTACAAACCATGCCTAAAAAATTCCACTGGTTTCTCCCAACTTTGAAGCTGAACCAAGCACTGATTTGTTGAGACAGCTTTGAGTTCAGACTTGCCATTCTTATCCAACCGGATACTAAATGTGTCTTGGAAACCTTTGAGAACCTACTACTGTGTTCAACTAGAAATGGAAGATTGAAATGCAGGTTGATGTTGCAATATATAAAAAAAAAACAAATTTCGACAATTTTTTGATAGCAAACCATAGAATGTAAATTTACCAGTTGAAATCAAAGACTGCAATGGTGTGCCGAAACAACAAAAAGATTGAATTACTATTCTCAGTTCCTTCTTCGAGCATTTGATGGTTCATCCATAGTACCAAATAAACCAAAGATACATGAAAGGGTCTCATAAAACATCAAAGCTGTTCCGAAGTTGGATCATGTTTGGATGCAGAAAATGTCTTCGCCAATAAAAGAAAAATTGTTTTCTTTTTGCAGATGAAAACATCATTCATCAGCCTCTCAGAACAAAGGTCTTCTCTCCTAGTGGGCCTTTCCGCAGTAACTCTCAGTTGTTAGCTAAACCCAAGTCATTGGGACATTGCCCGAGGACTGCGGGGCCTCACCGGAGTCTTCGAAGGACTAACCCTGAACACATAAAACGCCAATGAGCAATGTCAAATTGCAAATATGAATGCTCAGTGAATGCATTATCAGAAACCATACCTAATTGGAAGAGCTCCCAGAACCATGCCGCTACAGTTTAGGGCTACAATGGCACTCTCAGCCTGCCATGGAGAGAAAACATCATGATAATCTTCAAGAATACTAAAGAAGATAAAGAAGGCGATGCAGACGGACCAATAGAGCAAACACAATGTACTCGGCTTAGACATCTCACACTTTTTTAGAAAGCTTTATTAAATAATAAATACTGTTTTTGTCATGTCACTACGAAATGACTTGGATTGAAAGACATTCTCAATAGTTCATAAATAAACTAAAGTTATTAATTGTATGGCCAAAGAACAACACAAATCCCTTGTCGAATTGAATAAAATCCTGAAACTCGTTGCATCTGTTGATACATGGAATACTATGTTCCAGAGACAATTAAAGACGACACAAAATGGACACAGTGACTGGGACACAACACCATTTCTGATGTCCGTATTTTTTAGTGTTTGTGTTGGGTCCAGTACGTAACTGACATGAACATTGCAACCATTTTGGAGCGTCCGTGCTACCTAGATACTGTGGACATACATTAAAGTGAATATGCTTTAGCAATTACCATGAATGAATATATTCTCTCTGAAACCTCTTGCACTCAACTCAACAGGAATCTATTATCTACTGCGTGATCAGTATGCAATAAGTGGACAATTAGGACAATTATGTCCACCTACAGAAATCGACAAGCTCATCAGTAGAATAGATGTAGGAACCAAGAACTACGAGTCGCTGATATGTCAAATATGAGGCTATACAGATATTTTTGCTAAGTAGTTCTTGTTCTCTTAACAATGAAAACATAAAAGGCAGAATCTTTGGAAGCCATTTTTGTGCAGGATGGTAACTAGATAGTCTAGTTATATTATCTAACTCAAAAAGTAACAGAGCCATACCACCTGACTGGTGCAAATGATAATGTAGTTATAAAGATAGTTTGTAGTTCCATAACTAGATGGGGAACTTTAATATGCAGAAAACGAATCTGGGGATCAACTTGAATTGATAAAACTTCATCCTATCTTCAAAAATATCAGTGAGGCCATTACTATTAATTTTCTAATTTCTATTCATTTTTATTACATATGAAATGTTTAATAATACTTAACAGAAAGTGGTTCCCATGAGGAGGTTATCTTTTCATATTATAGATTTGTCAACTCATAACCCTCTCTCTAATTTGAAATCTGTTAATACCACTGAGGAATGCTTATCAAGATGTATGTCCTCAGTGCCCTACATTGACCCCAGTCAGCTAGATTCGCTGTGAACAGCAAACTCAGTATGAGAGGTGTTTTACTTGCTTAGTCCCTCTGAACAAGGGATTCCCTTTGGAGGTGACATTTACTAATTTCTTCTACTGTTAATATCCATACTCCCGTGGTTTCAGTGAGGTCAAACTAAAGAGGACAAATCTACAAGGAATTCTGACAACTCATATTATAAAGAACTGTATAAGAGTGATCAACTCATTGGGAACAGACAGCCTAGAACATGTTTTCAACACAGTTTTAAACCCATATGTGAATAGAAACAACATTAAGTACCATGTTAGAGGTTTTCCACCACCCAGAAAAAGGAGGTACATGCTCTCTTTTTTAACTTAGAAGTGACTTTCATGCTATGCTGATTCAATTCCTAGATTAGATAATTCTGGGACTCCATTGCTACTTCAAATAGAATTCGTAAAAGCAATCCACGTCTTAAAGAGGAAGACATTCTATCAACTTTGTCAAAGAAGAATATGTCCAGCCTAAAAGATCATCATCCATGAGAAAAAAAGATTCAAATTCTTTTAATCAAGTTCCAAGTATCCAACTAAGGTGAGAAATACACTTTCAGGCTTCATTGGTAATTTTGGCTGTCTGGGCCTAGGAGATTACACAGCAACTTTACAATTTATTGGACAAATACAGTACTTCAGTAAATATTCTATCGTTGAAAAGGTCATTCCTTTCCTATTATTTATGGTTATGAAAAGAATTCTTGAAATGGTTAACCAGCATTAATAGATCTTAAGGTGGACTACAGAATAAAAACAACTCATTGGTTAAGACATCATGGCCTTCAGAAAAGAGGCTAGGAGAAACATAAAATTCACTAGAATTCAACGAAGCACAATAAAACTGAGACGCAAACAGAAAATAGTAATTGTAAAGAGAAATCATGTCATGAAATGAAAATCTTTCAAGAACAAGCATAAATAATGATAACAAAAATTACAATGAACAGCAATCCTTATCCAATCAGTTCATGAAACATAACTTACACTAAAATGCAGTCAAAACTGATCGTGCAAATCTAAAAGACCAAAGTCAGTTAGTTACCTGAGCAAATTCAACAAATGCTATACGGGTTGAGTGCACATTATCCCCAAGAAGCCTCAGGCGAGAAACCTGGTAAATAGTAAATTAACTTGACAAATTAATAATAAACTTCTAAATGTTTAACCTCCTACTTAAATGATAGTAGACTGACCTCGCCACAAATTTGTTCAAAGAAATTTTTTACATCAGACTGAGTAACCTGTACAATAAGAAAAATAAAGGGTCACAAAAAATAGCTAACTGAAAATAGGGAAGATTTAAGGACTGAAGAGGCAAAATAGGGAAGATTTAAGGACTTAATTGAAGAGGCCAAATAGAGAAGATTTAAGGTCTTAATTGAAGAGGCCAATCGATTTTTTTTTTTTTTTTTTTGCAGAAGGTAATTGTGGTTCGCACTGCAAGGTTTCCCAGTCAGTTTTATTCTTCAAGTGCTGATCACTTGCTAGTTCTTATATATATAACAAAACCCCTTTTTCCCATTCTTCCTCCTCCATCATACATCACTAGGTTTTCTAACTTTAGTTTTATAATCATGAAGGAGAATATATCCTCCATCCAATAGGCCATTGGGGAGAATGACCACGAGAGTAGGTTAAACCTGAAATGTGTGATTCTTGTAGTAAAGCTCGGGCTATGGCCAAAAAGCTCAAGGATCATGCTAAGCTGAAGAAGGTATACAACTGATTTCGAGGTACAATATGTCATCACTCAGATCATTTATTACCAAAATAACTCTTGATTTGTTCAAATGCAATTTATCCTAGGCATCACTTTGTTGGATAAATTAGCTCAACATAATTTGCTCCTATTTCATGGAACAGAAACTAACAAGTAGCAGAAAGAAAGAGTTCATTAGTGACCATCCCTGTCCTTGGCTACTAGCACCAATATCCCTTCCATTTAATCAAAAAATTGTCCGGTCTAAGATTCGAACCCACGCCACTCCTCCCCTCTTACCACTGGACCACCCCCTAGGTGGTAAAGAAAGAGTTGGATGCATATACAATTTCAGAACATAGGCATAATAAAACTCATTTGAAAGATGTAACTTACAAATCCTTTTACTAAAAGGTACTGGAAACTAGATAAAAAGGAGAGAGCATAAATAACAATTAGCAAACAATTCCAACAAGAATTATGATGGTACAATGTGGACTCCTAGAAGTTCTGAGAAAATTACCGCTATATTGGAACCTACGAAGCATGGGACCACCAAAATCAGTATCTTCTCCATGTTCAAGAATCCATATGGACACTATAATTTATAGGGGATTCTAGCATGCACAATTTGTAACAAAAATTCTAGATTATAGGGTTTCCATATTGAATCCTATTATATACCTAGACAAGATACCAGTTTTGGTGTGCCCGTGCTTCCTAGGTTCTAATTAACTGGTAACTATCTCAAACATTTTGGTAGTTCATATTAAAACAATTTATAATTCTTAATGCAATTATTTGCTAATTTTATTTCGTGTATCTATGCTAAGTATAAGAATTTATGGCTTACATATTCCGGATGAGGGTTTTGATTCTTCTCTAGTTTCTTCTAACCATATTACAAAAGAGATTATCTAAATATTTGCATATGTAATTTGTTTTTTGTTTTTCTGTTGTAAAGTTTGTCAATGAAATACATAACAAATGATGCTGTATTGATCTATCCACAGATTAATGCCTCAAACAAATTGTATTGTAACATAGATGAAGAGTTGCTAATTAAGTAACATATCATCTAAACAGCAATTGGCCGATTTGTGTAGATTATTTTTCTAGTAGATTTGTACAAATATCAAAAGTATCTGCACTATTAAAATTATAAATGACTACCTTCTTATCGATGTTCGTACAGTAGACTGTCCTCACAACCATTTCTCTTTCATCATTAGACTGCAATCAACCAACAATTTGAAACTTTTACTAGAAGAATAAGAGCTATAGTTTATAGGAAAAGCACAACGTGTAGTCATATAAACAATATCACTCCAAAAAATCTTTTAGAAACAAGTGAAGTGTCCAAACCCTTGGAAGGAATTTAGGATTCACAGGCAAGATAGCAGTCTTTGAGGGTAAAACTCTGAGAGGGTAGTAGCCCAGGATGGCACCGCCAAGACTTAGTGCTGCCCTGGCTCCCTCTGCATAGGGATGAAATAACATTGTGATTAAGAGAGTGCCACTAATCATGAGATACCTAAGTTAATGTTGTCTTTAGACACCTACCCTCATCAGCAAACTCTACGAATGCAAATCGAAGAACTGAGTGGGGGTCGCCGCAAATCCGGCAGTCAACTACCTATAGTGAGAATGTTTCAAAATAATCAGATACAGAAATGAATAACTAACTTCCAGATTGATTAGGCCTGAACCTCAATATAAACAAGTACAATGAAAACAACAAAAGATTCAGGATATTTAAACTGATAAGTACATGGTTAGAAAAGTAAACCCGGGTTAGAAAAGTAAACCCACATGAAGTATTTCCAAAGGGAACCTATCAGCACGAAGTTAAAGCATTTACTCCAACAGTAATGGTGGGTAGCAATATGCTTGATAAAGAAATTCAAGTTTAGACTTAAATAGTAGCAACACTGTGAAATTAGTTTTTCTGAAGAGGGAGGTACATGAGCTGAGGTTTGCGACAAGCTTGAGATTGAATCAAATTTCTTTAAACATCCCTATTTTGGGCCTATTAACTATAAATGAAACGTAACTCAACCTCTTTAAGCCTGTAATATGAACTGATGCTGACAATGTATTATCCAATTCATATTAGAGTAACTTATTTCATTACCAAAGGTTGAAATCAGGATGGTATTTATATTGGATTAGATTATGGATGTTGGAATCTTGGAATCGCCTTAAATTGAGATTAACATGATCTTGCTAACTCAAGAACTATTTTTTCACTGTAGAGGTTAAGATTTGTTGGAGATCCTTCTCATCATGGTACCAAAAGTAAATGGGCAGCAACAAAATAATGGAGATAGTCATGATTTTATATGATTATATTTGACGACAATAAAGGATAAGACAGATACACAATAGTAAGCACCATAATTAGTCAGCTTTTGTTGCATCAATGTCAAGTATGAGCAAGACTCTTGCATTATTGTAGGTTGTCTTATGGTACTTCTCTTATGATGGACCACCTATCGGAGGAGGAACAAGCAGAGACGTTTTTATATGAAAATATCATACCGAATACAAGCTTGCAATACTCAAACTACAAATAAGACTAAAATGCAGTACATTTATGACACGATATTGATAACATATGCAACTAGTTTGATAAGGTTGCTTAGGTTGTCTCAAGTCTTCATTTAATACATTATGACAAACCATATTCATAATTTTGTTCACTAACGAGATTGCTAAGATGTAGTTTCTCAAGGCTATCCATTAGAAATCTAAGGAAGCTAATGAAGTCCTGATCTCTCTCTTATTAACTTTAGCAGGAGTCCGGAAATGCATCAGAATATAATTATCTAAAGCAAATATATAATGTTATAGATGAAACTTCAGTAAATATTATAAGACTAATTGTCCGACAACAATGTAAAGTAAATATCTAATTTTAAAGTGTTAAAGACGCTGTCACTGCAACCAAACTACAGAAGTATGTTTTATAATAAAATCTGCCTAAAATGCGTGCAGAGGGATTTGAACCTTGCTTGGTATGATACCATGTTAAAGATGCACAGAAACTCAAGGGCTTGGTGTGGATTGAGGGTTAAATATTTATATTACTCCCACTTCCACCTTGAATCATGATGACTGAGCAGGAGTTGTGGCATCAAAACTAACAACATGACTCCCATGGTTGCATTATCTTTTAATGTTCACCATTCCAAATGTAGTGTGATCCTGCTTCGTTCTATTATTTTTTAGGACTAAGATTTATACCCCTCACGCAAATGTTAAAAATCGCTATCCGTATCAATAAGAGTTGGTCTACCAGCGGTCTAGGATGACTTAACATTAAATGGTGCCCCCACAACTAATAACCAGAGAATCCATTTGGCAACATAACCCAGTTACTAAATTTGGTGAAATTGGATAGCATTTGCTTTACGGCCAAGTGTCAAATTGCAAGTTCTGGTGAAAAAAGGTCAACCAAGGAAGAGAACATCAGTTGTGATCTACCAAGCACATTTTTGGAAAACCCAAATAAGTGAGTCTATGATCAATTGTGATCTACCAATGATGCATGAATCACTAAACATTACACCTTCAAATTTGTTGCAAGACAAAATTTATAACATGAACCTTATGGGTAATGCCTACAACCATTTAAAAAATACAAGTGAAAAAGAACCAGAAGTTAAAAACACTATACTCCACAAGAACGACTCATAATACTACTATTCGTTAATCTTGGAACAAAACTAATATGGTAGTGTCACTTATCAGGTGTATATCCACTGTTCAGGATATCTCACGGTATATCAGCTCGTATATAAAGGTTCGCAGGCAAACCGACATGGTTTGCCTAATCGGTTTGAAGAAACCGGTAATTGAACCATACCGGCAGGCTGATATATGGAGTATAGCGGGCATATTGAACAATGTTATATTAAGTTATATACATTATATACTTCATTGATGGATTGTCACATGTTAATAACTTGGATGGTTACACTTCATTATACACTTCGGTGATATTCATTATAAATCTACTAAACCCCCTATAAAGAAAACTAATTGCAGATAAGCTTCTCTCTCAAGAGAGAAAAATAAGTAGCACTTCCCTCTTTGCCAAGTCAACAACGATACTTTCTCTCTTTTCTTAAGACAATTGACGTTCGACTTATGACTTTTAAGTTGCTCAGTTTTTATAATTGTTTATATATACCTATAAGATATATATTAATGCTTTGATTCTTATTATACATGTTATATATAAAATGAATTATTATATTGTACCTCCGCAGGGTAATACCTCCCAATATGTGTGATATATCGTCTGATATCTGCTTTCTGGTATAGTATAGCCAAACCAGTGTGAGACCGGTATCCGATATCAGGAACACTACCTTGTCTATATCCCATCAATTTGGTAAAACTAGTTGACCGGCATTCCAGTGCATACCTTTCGGGCATTTGTAGTCACAAAGCTTAACATAGGTAGAGTTAACATAGTACATGTTATACAAAATCCAGTAATCAAAATTTCCACTGAAAGAAGAATCCAGTTACTTTAAGTAATTAATTCATTAAATCTAATTTAGCATTGAGAGAATCATTTTCCAATATTGACGTTTACTAATTGCTATATAGCACTTACTCAAGGTTTTCAATCTAATCAGAGAAAATAACTCATTAGTTTTAAAGTGAGTGAGAGTACCTATCTAGAGATATGGAGTTCCCAAAATTTGCGCTTGTTCAAATTAGACACGACGGACAAAATGTGCCAGCTTTCCTTAGCAAATTGTGCAAAGTTGGAAGCAAATGATTTCACCACAGCTATTAGGCCAAATATATAATGGAAATATAGAAGTGACAACTATATAATATTGGACAACTATGTTGCACAAATATGGTCACGGATACAGATAAAGACAATACATATACAAGATACAAACATTTTCAAATAGGTATTGTTAGATGAATACAGATAAGGAAACAGGTATGAAAACAAAATGGACACGATTTTCCGGTGTCCGTGTAAAATAGGCTGTCCATAACAAGTAGAAATAGCTAATAAAGAAAATATCATAAATCATAAAGGAAAGTAGAAGAGCTAGACAATACATATACAAGATACAAACATTTTCAAATAGGTATTGTTAGATGAATACAGATAAGGAAACAGGTATGAAAACAAAATGGACACGATTTTCCGGTGTCCGTGTAAAATAGGCTGTCCATAACAAGTAGAAATAGCTAATAAAGAAAATATCATAAATCATAAAGGAAAGTATAAGAGCTAGACAATCTTCTACAATCCCCCACAAACTAGAATATCATATTTAAGTATGTACATGTTGTCTATGTTGTTTTCAAAAAAGGATTCCATCAGATTGTTTTCAACTCTTTTATCAAGGCATTAAAGCATACAAAATTAACCGGTGTCCATTTTAGCAACTAGAAGAATAAATAGCTAAAAATGGTAACCAAACCGTGACAATATTTCAAACAAATAAAAAAATTAAGGATATCTTTATGTTATACAGTAATACATGAATGTGGAAAAAATAGGTCCATGTAGGAAAAAATCGGTGTCCATTTTCTAAGGGGAGTCCACGTGTCAAAATAAGATTATATTAGATACCGATGTTTGTGTACAACGCGCCAAATCCTAACTAAATAGATTGGAAGAATGACAGTTATGATTTGCTGGCTATCAAGATTTTGACATGAGGATCACACCTAAGAAAATTTTCTAAGGGACTACCTTCCCATTCATCATATAAATTCCTAAAGGGAGTCCACATGTCAAAATCTGATTAGATACAAATATCTATGTGCAATGCACCAAATCTTAACTAAATAGATTGGAAGAATGATACTTATGGAAACCGGTCAAAGATTCAATTCCCCTGGGTACGAATCACAATTACCTCTTTGCATATATATATATATATATATATATATATATATATATATATAGGGTAAGGTGACGTATCTCGACCCTTCCTCCCTGCATAAGCGAGAGCCTCGTGGCACTAGAACAACCTTTAGTTGTTAATGAACCATACTAAAGAAAGTAGCACATATATAAGCTAATATACAATAGTACCTCCCTTCGGAATATATAGGGTAAGGTGATGTATCTCGACCCTTCCTCCCTGCATAAGCGAGAGCCTCGTGGCACTAGAACAACCTTTAGTTGTTAATGAACCATACTAAAGAAAGTAGCACATATATAAGCTAATATACAACAGTAGCTCCCTTCGGAATACTATATAAACCGCCTAATTCACTGTTGGACCAGCTATATGAGAATTTTGACAAATTAATTAGACTTTACTCACTAGCTTTACGTGTCAAGAATATCAAGCTGCCACCAATTGTTGAGTCATAAACATGATATTATACAAAAAGCTCGAGAATCTATGGACTATGAACTAAATAGATTGGAAAAATGCTAGTTCTGGAATGATATATTGGCTATCAGGATTTTGACACGTAGATTACACCTAGGAATTTTTCTAAGAGGAGTCCAAATGTTAAGATCTGATTAGATACAAATGTATGCATGCAAAGCACCAAATCCTAACTAAATAGATTGGAAGAATGATAGTTATGGAAGATATACTGGGTTATTAGTATTAAACGTGGATCTTGCTAAGGAACTTAATACTTTAATAGTTTCAAATGAACCATACTAAATAAAGTAGAACATATGTACGCTAATATAGAATATTAGCTCTCTTTGGATACTATATAAATCACCTAATTCATTGTTGGACCAGATATATCAGAACATAGACAAAAGTAATTACACGTTATGACTAGCTTTACGTGTCAATAATATCAAGCTGCCATCAATTGTTGTGAGTCATAAACAAGACACTATACCTAAAAAACTTGAGAAGCTATGGACTATGGCTCAACAACTAAGAGCTGAAGTTCTTAACCTTTACCCATAGTACTCATCATATCTTTTATTTCCAGATACTCATACCCATTCTTCCCCACTACCAGAAACTACATATTTTGACAAATATGCCTGCAAAACAAACAAGCTAATTGCAAGAAACTATAAATCACTAATCCAAAAAACATAAGCAGGATAATTTACTCAGATCGTACAAGTGCCTGTTTCGAGCAAGGCATGAACAGTCCAAAATGAACTAGGACATGCCAAAATCAGTGTCCTGTCCTTGTCTCATGTCCATCTCTTATTTGCATAGATGCCAACATATGTAACATATGGAAGCATCCTCATGGTAAAAATATCCCACACCTTCGACACAAGTTTTTGGTGAAATTTCGGTAACAGTAATTCAAATAATGACTTAGCAATAACAGAGATGCATACATTATCAATCTCAACATCATCAACAACATGTACCATAACAACTACTGTCACGAATACAAATCACATGCTGCAGTCCAAGAAAACTTACTTGCCCGCACGTAACAAACAACTTAGCAAGATCCTCTTCAGTGATCTAGCAATTCGTGATTCGCGAACCAACAAACAAATAAATTAGAAATCAACATCAAAAGGATCAAATGAAGAAGAAAAAGAAAATAACATAATCCTTCGGCGCACCTGTTGATCAATGTCAGAAACATAAACAGTTCGCCGAATGCTGTCCTCTCTCTCAGCTCTCCTCAATCTCTCATTCATCCTCCTCTTCCCATGATTGTTGTACCCATTCCTCCTCTGCCAAAAAAGGGGGGAAAAAGAACAATTCCAATCAAAATCATTCCTTTTCTATCTAAAATTGCAACTAAATCCTCCAAAAACCCTAAATTCCTTTTTTAAAAAAACAGAAAATTTTACTCTGGGATTGGGCTGATTATTAGACGATCCGTCACTGCTCGAGTCCTTACTGCTGCCACTATTGTAGAAGACGTTATTGTAAAAATCGGTCGACGCGACGAAGACCGGGGCGTTGGCAGAGAGCCTTCCTCCGCCGCCGCCGGACCTCTTCGGTTCCGCCGCAACCGCCGCCGCAGGGACGAATTCCTTCGCCGAGGGGTTGAGTTTCGACAGCAAGTCGACCAGCTTCCTCACGTCGCTCTGGTACTCCGTCTCCTCCACCGCCGCCGCCACCTCCTCCGCCGCCGCCGCTTCCGCCGCCATTGCAGCTTCTGCTTGTTCCTTCTCCTTTCGATCGGGATATAGGAAATTTTCGATGGTAAATTGGCCAAAAATGGGAATTTTATTGTGAGTTTGTTTCAATAAATAGAAATAAAAGGAAGGGAAGAGCGAATATTAATTAGAAAGATTTCATCTTTATTGTGAGAAATGGAGAATGGAGCATAGGTTCAATGAAGAAGAATAAGAATGGAGAGAGAGAGAGAGAGAGAGAGAGAGAGAATAGGTAGGTATAAATGAGGAGGGAGAGGAGGGGATGACGTCAGCGAGGTTGTTAGTTTTACCACCCTGGTGTGTTGGACTCGCTTCCTAGGGATGGGTGGTTTGTTAGGATTTTATTAGGAATGCTTCTTTCCCTTTTTTTTCTTTTCCCTAAAATTCTTTTACTAATAATATTATTGTTACTTTTAAATTGTAATAGTTAAGTTTGTCCATCTAGAGTCTAGACAATACATTCGTCCAATTCTCAAAATTGACTTGTATGCTACAAAGGATCAAAGAAGACAAAATGGACAACAGACTTCGTGAAGCGTGCCAAGAACGTGACGTACATAATCAAGAAGATTTTGTGTATGCAATGACTAGATACAAAATGTTATATGACCCGGACCTTGTATTATTTACAAGCGCCACTCCGGGGTTGAGTTCTCCTAGGCAAAACTAATTTTGATTCAAATAATAATAAAAAATTTTTGACTTACCCCCCACTTGCATTACCTATATTAAGGGTGCACCCCACAGTTTTACATTAATGAAGAAATACTCCTATTTTGGACGGAAACTGTCAAAAAATTAAATTTTGGACGAAAATGTCCTTGGGTTCTTCATTCCTCTTTGTTTTTACTTCCCCCTCCCCCCCGGCCACCGCCCCCCCCCCCCTCCCCGCCACCGCTCTCCCCCCTCCCAGCCACCGCCACCGCCTTCGCTGCCCCCCATCCCCACCTCCGGCGGACGGCGGCAACAGCAGCGACAGCGACGGCGGCAACAGCGGCGGTGGCAGCAGTTGCAGCGGCGACGGCGGCAGGAGCGACGGCGGCGGCGGCGGAGGCAGGGAGGGGGAGGGGGAGGGGGAGGGGGAGGGGAGCGGAGGCGATGGCGGGGAGGGGGGGAGCGGTGGCCGCGGGGGGAGGGGGAGGGGGAGGGAAAAAAAACGAAGAAGAAGGAAGAACCCAAGGGCATTTTCGTCCAAAATTTAATTTTTTTTACGGTTTCCGTCCAAAATGGGGGTATTTCTTCATTAATGCAAAACTGTGGGGTGCACCCTTAATATGGATATTGCAAGTGGAAGGTAAGTCAAAATTTTTCATAATAATAATAATAATAATAATAACAACAATAAAAAAATAAAGTAGTATTTTATTTTTTAAATTCAAATTCAATGTACAACCGACTCAATTATCATAGTGAAAAGCACTATTCACTTTTGACGGAAATCGTCTATGAGCGACGGTTAATTTTTTTTACCAATATTTTATGACAAAATATTATTCTTCTTCTCCGCGTGCCCCCCCCCCCCCCTGCTGCCCTCCTCCTGCGTTCACGCACCCTTGTGCCCCTCCCCCGCCGCACGACGGTGAGCCGCTGCTGTCGCCGCTTACTGCCGTTGTTGTATCTGCTATCACTGATGTCGTCGCTACTGCTGTTGTCGTCACTGTTGTCACCGTTGCATCCTGCTACTATTGCTGCTGCCACTGCGACTGCTATGCTGCTGTTGTCATCACGCTGAGGGCGGAGCGGGAGGGCGTGCGTGCGTCAGAGGGGGCAAGCGCAGCGAGAGGGGCATGCGCGCGGCTGGGAGGGGGCAACCTGCGGGGATGCGTGCGGCGGGAAGGGTGCCAGTGGTAGCGTGGGAGAAGAAGACAATGGAGGTGGATATTTTTGTCAAAAAGTTCAATCAAAGGAGTTGACCGTCAGTGGAAGATGGTTTTCGTCAATAGTGTGGTACCTTACATTATGGTAGTTGGGTGGGTTACATCTTGAATTTGGATTTAAAAAAAAATTGAAATGCGACTCAAAATTTCTCTAACAATGATAAACACAATATAGATATTTTTTTGATAAAAATTAAGAAGAATATGAATGTAACTAATATGTTGCTTATCTCAGTTGTCTGATCCACCCACCACCGAGATTTTTTCCAAATAGATTGAGGAGTGTCCAAGCTCGAAAGTTTGTTAGACTTACCCTGGCCCGGTCATGATTATTGTTGATGATGGACGAATGCAGAATTGAATGTTGATGACGGCCAAGAACATAACTACTGTTATAATTCATGGATAAATCCAAATGTGGATGTTTTTATTCTTGTTTACAACCATAGTGATCTTCTTTCATGTTTATATATTCTTAATGAGAAAAGCTACAGAACATTCTATTCGGCTACCATATTTTTTTTTTCTTATTTTATAATATATTATCAGCACGAATACTCTTTAACAACGATAAAGGTTGGTGCTTTTACTTCGGCATTATGCCTGTTGTTTGCTCATTTTTGTTGAAATATTTGTTGGGTTTTTCTATAATTTTGCCTTTTCGCCTGGGTACACCTTTTCTGGTTAAGAATCTGTGTAGGTGCTCCATATCTTGTGATTATCGTGATCTTTAAAATTGTGATCTTAAAAATGATCCCTTGTAATAATGATTTTGTTGTAACTCATATGGCTCCTCAAATTTCATCTCCTTGTAATCTACATGAGCTTTGGCCCTTCATTTCTTCATAACCCCCAACCTCTCTCCCTATATAAAGAGAGGTTGGAATAGCTTGTAAGATGCACTTGAGTGGTTGATAATATACGAGAAAGCTTCGTCTCCGTGTGTTTGAGCTTTTGCCTTACAACACGTTATCAGCACGAGAGCTACTGAAAGGGGTTGACCGAATATTATTTTTTTTGCTCAAATTGTATTTATAATTATGCATTTTTGCAAGAAACTTATTGACCTCTCTATATCGGCCTGTCGATCGATATAAGATAATTTTCTAAACAAAAATCATTTTTTCAAAACCGTTGTTTTTATTTACGATTGTTTGTTGTTGCTTATACAAACCAAATCCATATAAACCTGTCGTTTTATATGTTGACTGATCAAGATTTTTTCTCCTGTTGTAGAAAAATGTCGATCAAGATTGATTTTCCCATCCTTGAAGCCTCTGGCAAGAACTACTTGGACTGGACGCAAGACATCCAGAACCATCTAGATGCGCAGGGCCTCTTGGACGTCATCTATAACGAGGAAGAGCGTAAAGTGGAAGTCACTCGCTCAATGAACGCCAAAGCGATGATTCTATTCCGCAGGCATTTATCTGACGCCATGAAGTCGGAGTTCATTGAAATCTCCTCGCCGAAGACGCTATGGGACTCTCTGAAAGAGCGCTTCGACCACCAGAAGACCATATGGCTACCTGAAGCACGCCATGACTGGTTGAACCTGCGCTTCCAAGACTTCAAGAGTGTAACTGATTACAACAATGAAGTCTGCAGGATTCGATCACTTCTCCAATACTGTGGTGAGATATTAACCGACAGTGATCTATTGGAGAAAACATACACCACATTTTCTTCCACTGACAACTTGCTCCAGAAGCAATACCGTCAGTCTAAGTTCACCAAGTTTCCCGAGCTCATCACCCAGCTTTTACTAGACGAGAAGAACAGTCTCATTTTAATGAGAAACAACAATTCTCGTCCTGCTGGAACAAAGGCAATTCTAATGCCTGATGCAAACGCTCTCCGTGGACCAAATCCACGGTGGAAACGAGACAAGGGCCAGTCGTCCCAGCCAAGGAACAGAGGCGAGTTTAAGTCTCGCCATCCAAAGTGAGGTTCTAACAAGAACCAAGGACCTTTGACTCCTAGGCAGTCTCATGGTAAGAACCAACGGGCCAGTCGTCCCAAAGCGAGAGTGGAAGGCCAAGCGCCTACTCTCTGCTACAAATGTGGTACTTATGGTCATATGCAACGGACTTGCAGGGCGACCCCCCAAGAAGTTAATAACTATCACAAGGGACGACGAGCCGAAGCAAATCTGGTCAACGAGTACGAAAATCTAAATCTTGAGACCCCCGATTTTGTAGCAGAAATGGAAGAATGAATCTCCATTATCTCTCTATATTTGATTTAAGTCATGAAACTTTTGGTGGTTTGTATTTTCTGTTTTTTCGATAAATTAAAGTTCTATTTCGAGCAAATTTCTCAAACGTGTGACAAACTTTAATTTTCTTTACTTATAGGCATGGACCACGGGACAGTGGATTGTCTGGTTGATAGTGGAACGACTCACACTATCTTGAGAGATAAATCATACTTTATCTCCTATACGCCTAAAGTAACCTCAGTGACAACCATTTCGGGACCCTCAACCCTTGTTCAAGGTTTTGGCAAAGCCCGTTTTTCGTTGTCCAATGGTACTACCGTTGAAGTATCAGAGGCCTTATATTCTCCAAGGTCCAGTCGTACCTTACTGAGTTTTAAGGATATTCGAGAAAATGGATTTCATGTTGAAACTGCTCGAGAACATGGCTCCGAGTATCTTTTCATTACCTCCACTCAGTACGGCCAAAAGCGTATCTTGGCGAAGTTGAAATGTCTTTCAAGTGGTTTGTATCTCACTATGATACAACACATCGAGAGTAATCTCATCATTCGCCGAGCGCCAGTTGATGAGAGGACTTTTATGCTATGGCATGACCGGCTGGGTCATCCGGGTCAAAATACGATGCTTCGCACTATGAATGCATCACATGGGCATCCTCTTGGAGGAAAGAATTTCGTTATAAATCCGAAAAGCCTATGCCAAGCTTGCTCGATTGGGAAGACGAATCTCAAGCCACTCCATGTGAAACCTACGAGAATGGTTTCCCAATTCCTTGAGAGAATTCATGGAGATATTTGTGGACCAATCCAACCAACATGCGGACCATTTAAATACTTCATGGTTTTGGTTGATGCATCGACTAGATGGTCACACGTAGTGTTGTTGTCCACCCGAAATGCAGCGTTTCCTAAACTCCTCGCCCAGATCATTAAGTTAAGGGCTCACCATCCGAATTATCCGATAAAGTCTATTAGACTTGATAATGCCGCAGAGTTTACATCGAAGACTTTCGATGACTATTGCATGACTTTGGGAATAAATCTTGAACATCCTGTTGCGTATGTTCATACCCAAAATGGCCTAGCGGAAGCTTTTATAAAGCGACTGCAAGTGATAGCGAGGACCTTGGTTATGCGCACCAAACTTCCACTATCTGTATGGGGCTATGCAATTTTGCACGCTGCAAATTTGGTCCGTCTGAGGCCCATGGCCACTCAACCACTTTCCGCGTACCAGCTGGTTACTGGATGTGAGCCTGATATCTCACATTTACGCGTGTTTGGGTGCCTAGTCAATGTTCCAATTGAGCCGATAAGGCGTTCAAAATTTGGACCTCAGAAGCGACGGGGAATATATGTCGGTTATAACTCCCCGTCCATTATTCGCTATTTAGAGCCCTTGACAGACGATCTCTTTACCGCGAGACACGCGGATTGTGACTTTGATGAGGCAACCTTCCCGTCGTTAGGGGGAGAAATGCACGCTAACGTTGATGAGGAACGACGTGAATTAGCGTGGCATGTGCCCGCTTTTGCTCATCATGATCCCCCTTTACACATAGTGATAAGGAAGTGCAGAGGATTCTAGGTCTGCAAGATATTGTAAATCAAATGCCAGACGCATTTAGCGACCTAGCAAAAGTTACGAGATCAATTATACCTGCTGCAAATGTGCCTGCAAGGATAGACGTCCCTGAGAGACGACATGTTCCTGTGAAACATGTTGCTCCGGTCGAACCCGCCGAGCAAAGGACACTGCCATCGGCCGTCCAGTCCGCCGCTATTCCCAAGAAGAAGGGAAGACCGGTTGGTTCCAAAGATGTTCTGCCCCGGAAGCGGAGAAATCTTGTTAAAAGCGTTTTGCCACATGAGATCATTAAGGATCACGGTGATGTATTAGAAGAACGCGTTCCAGATGAAACGCCTATTCCTAATCATGCCGATAACCTCGAAATATCCGTCGAGTATGCTAGCTTAGACGATATTTTGAAGCGAAACGAAACTGTCATCGATGATGTGTTCATATACTCAGTGGCCACTGACATTATGAACAATGATGACATGGAACCTCGTAGTGTTGCCGAGTGTCAACGACGAACGGACTGGTCACAATGGAAACAAGCAATCCAGGCTGAACTAGACTCCTTAGCGAAAAGAAGCGTGTTTGGACCTGTTGCTCCAACACCACCCAATGTTAAACCAGTTGGTCACAAATGGGTTTTCCTAAGGAAGCGTAATGAAAGAAATGAGATTGTGCGATACAAGGCTCGCCTTGTGGCGCAAGGCTTCTCACAACGCCCTGAAATTGATTACGAGAAGACATATTCTCCCATAATGGACATCATAACGTTCCGCTACTTAATCAGTTTAGTAGTTTCCGAAAAACTGAATATGCAGCTCATGGATGTGGTCACAGCCTATCTCTACGGGGATCTAGACACAGAGATATATATGAAAGTCCCTGAAGGACTAAAGATGCCTGAATCAAGTAGTTCCCGACCACGGAACGCGTTCTCGATTAGACTGAGGCATTCGCTATATGGATTAAAATAATCCGGGCGAATGTAGTATAACCGCCTAAGCGAATACTTGATTGGTTTGGGATACGTTAATAACGAACTTTACCTATGCGTGTTCAAAAAGAAATCTACTTCAGGATACGCAATCATCGCGGTCTATGTAGATGACATGAATCTCATAGGAACCGAAAAAGACTTGTCAGAAACTGTTGATATCCTGAAGAGGGAATTCGAGATGAAGGATCTTGGAAAGACACGGTTTTGCCTCGGCCTGCAGATCGAGCACCGTAAAGATGAAATTCTTGTCCATCAAGCAAACTACATCCAAAAGGTGTTGAGACGCTTTAGTCATTTTGACGTTAAGCCGTCCGCTACTCCCATGATCGTCCGCTCTCTAGACATTACTAAGGACCCATTCCGTCCAAAGGAGGACGACGAAGAGATATTGAGTCCTGAGTGCTCTTATCTGGGTGCAATAGGCGCTTTATTGTACTTGGCCCAATGTACTAGACCGGACATCTCGTTTGCTGTGAATTGTCTAGCTCGACACAGCACCGCGCCAACATGCCGCCATTGGAATGGCATAAAAGACATTTTTCGCTACCTTAAGGGTACTACGGACTTGGGCTTGTTCTATCCCTACGCGGTTTTGAGTGAGTCCAACGCTCTTGGCACTCGAAGCAATGCGACCCTTGTTGGCTACGCCGATGCGGGATACTTATCTGATCCGCATAAGGGGCGTTCCCAATCTGGTTATGTCTTTACCATTGGGAACACGGCAATTTCTTGGAGGTCTCGCAAACAGACCTTAGTGGCTACTTCAACGAACCACTCTGAGCTAATCGCGCTCTATGAGGCGACTAGAGAGTGTGTATGGCTTCGAACTGTTATTGGCCATATTCGAAGTACATGTGATCTTCCATATGACCCAGATGAACCTGTTGTCGTCTATGAGGACAATACCGCTGTTATTGATCAAGCGAAACATGGTTACATCAAAGGGGATGCTACCAAGCACATATCGCCCAAGTTGTTCTTTACACATGAACAACAAGCGCTTCAAAAGATTGAAGTGCAACACATTGGATCGGAGAATAACCGTGCAGACTTGTTCACCAAGTCACTGCCAAAACACTCGTTCCAGAAACATGTCAGAGCGATTGGACTTAGGAAGCTTTCAGAGCTAGCCTAAGTGAAACATGTTTCCCGTACCCTGTTGTGTGCATGTGAGGGGGAGCGCCCCAACGAACGCCCCCAAAATGCCCTGTTGTGCGTATATCCCGCGCTCTATCGAGTGCGAGTGAAAAGGGGAGCATCCTGATGTATGCTTGTGTACTCTTTTTCCCTTAGACCAAGTTTTTTCCCATTGGGTTTTCCTTGGCAAGGTTTTTAACGAGACACATTTCAAATCTCTTATTCACTAAGGACTATTGTGATCAGGGGGAGTATCCAGTGTATACTTCTAAACTATTGTGTACTCTTTTGTCCTTCGATCAGCAGTTTTTCCCACTGGGTTTTTCCTGACAAGGTTTTGACAAGGCACTTTTGCAATGGTTGAGTTTACCCCCATCACACTGACCTGTGTGTACTCTTTTGTCCTTCGACCAAAGTTTTTTTCCCACTGGGTTTTCTTTGGCAAGGTTTTGACGAGGCACAAGTAGATGGTCAAATTTGAAGATGCAAGCTACAGACAGACGAAGAAACTCAGAGATGTTTACAAGCAGAATTTCTGGAGAGCCAAGGGGGAGTGTTGTAACTCATATGGCTCCTCACATTTCATCTCCTTGTAACCTACATGACCTTTGGCCCTTCATTTCTTCATAACCCCCAACTTCTCTCCCTATATAAAGAGAGGTTGGGATAGCTTGTAAGATGTACTTGAGTGGTTGATAATATACGAGAAAGCTTCGTCTCCATGTGTTTGAGCTTTTGCCTTACAACAGATTTGAATATATTGACATGGTATCCATTATAACATATTCCTTAGGAATGTTGGTGTGGATTTTTAGAGAAATAGTTATAGGCTTTACGTTACTTTTAATTAGTGGATTAGCTACATTAAAATAATTTTTTTAGGTGTTCTTTTCTTCGACTTGACAAATGTCAAGAAAAAATTCGAACATGCACCTTCTGCACCAAGGACCATGTTGTTACCACTAGGCCACAATTCACGGACACTACATTAATATGATTCAGTATCATTGTTGACACCTTAATTTATTCTATTAAAATGGTCATATTTTCTTTAGTTGTATTCATTATGTCATCTTTGTTTTTTCTAATACTTGTTCTTGGTAACGAGAGGCTCACACTAATAAAGATTTTCTTTGTTATGATCTCCTTAGGTTGGCATGTAACCTTCTCTATTAGTCGTTGGTTTTTCCAAATATTTTGTGACCACTCATCAATTAGTATAACCTATAAATTCTTAGGCCATCTCCAATGGGGGTTTCTATCTTCCTTATTTCTATGGAAGAAATTCACTTTAGGAAAAAAAAACACCTTCCAACAGTGATTTTTGTGATAATTTCTATCATACGTGATGGTAATGTAGCATGAAGAGATCCTCGTAGAAACTCTCCGTCACTCATACGAATTAATGTTGGACCCCACATCATGAGATTGATCCTTTTATTTGTTGCCATACATGATAGAAATGGAGAACAATTGGAGGATGTTTATTTGTATGAGCAATTTCTATATAGAAACTCTACCAACTAGGATATAAATTTTCATAGAAACTAGTACAATGACACGTAGGATAGAAACTCAATTTTAGAAATCCCCATTGGAGATGCCTTAGAAGATTATTCAATGTGGTTTGTAAGGAGATTTACATAAGATGAGGACGGAAATTGTTGGCTTAATCATCTATCAATGTTGCATTAAATTTGAAATATATTTAGTTTGATTTAGGGTATTGTATTAACACTCCTAAAATGTCACCATGTACTTCTTTTTAATTTTATATTATTCAAATTTTAAATATATTTTTGTATTAAATCTGACATTAATGTGTGCATGCAATGGAGAGAGGATTGGAGGATGACATTTTAGGAGTGCCAATAATATTAATACAAGGGTAGATTTAAAATTTAAATGATAAAAAAATTAAAAAGATATGCATGATGACATTTTAGGAGTGTCAATAACAGTATTTTTGATTCATACTTGTGTTATTTTATTGCTCCAAAGATTGTGTTAGTTTATGATGGATATGATCATTATGGATGAATCTCTCTTTCTCCGTTGTGCATCTTTAAATTTAATTTATTTGAACATTGCAATGTATATCATGTGTAGGTTAGAAAAAACAAATTCTGGAAGCAACATGTCTGAAACCTAAATGGAACATAAATATGAGGCTTTTGGTCTCTGCTAGTTCTAAAAGTACTTTAAGGGTCAGCTTGGTAACGGTATTTAATTTCACCGGTTTTGGAGTGTTTTTGAATCAACCATTTATGAAAATTCCTACTTGTTAATTATTTTGAGGCACTGGTTTTGGTCGGCTCAAAATCTCTCCAAAATCGATGTAATATATTTTTGGGTGACTTTATAAACATCCCAAATTGGTGGGTTTTGAGCGACTCTATTTCTATATTCCATTTATATCCTCACAAATATATATATATATATATATATATATATATATATATATATATATATATATATATATATATATATATATATATATATATATATATATTAAAAAATATATATATATATATATATATATATATATATATATATATATATATATATATATATATATATATATATATTTATATATATATATATATATATATATATATATATATATATATATATATATATATATATATATATATATATATTTTATATATATATATATATATATATATATATATATATATATATATATATATATATATATATATATATATATATATAAAACTACTGATATCCTTTCCTATTTAATTTATTCGTGTAAAAAACTTTCAGAACCGCTCATCAGTGAATTACCAAGCATGGATTAGAGTGGTTTAAAAGCCGCTACTTAAAATTATTCAAAATCGGACCCCTCATAACCGGTACTCTAAAAACACCTCGTACTGCTACCCTACAATTGCCAAGCAGACCCTAAGGCTACGTTGGGTAGGAAGTATAGAAAAGTGAGATGAAGGAAAAAGAGTTGATATATATTTTTCATCCATATGGAAAGTGTCACGACCCACACCCGCTTTTCGGATACGAAGCGTGTCCAAGTCCAGCCTACGCCGCAGTGTCGACAGTAGAATGCTATCTATAACTCACAAGTCACTGAATCTAGAATCACGGAAAAATCTATATCTCATCCACATAAATATCAAGACACAACCAAGATCAATGAATAACCATAAAACATAGCAATAAAGAATATAAACTGAATGTTTCCAAGAAATCAAAGTCACGTTCGAAGGACACAAATCCACTACCAATAGACGAAAATAGAGAAATACATGAAATAACTAACTGAGTACAAGCTGCAAATCAAGACAACCTCAACTGCAAAGCACTGTGGTCTGATGCTGGTTTACAACCGCTCGTCTGCTCCTGACTCAAACTTGGCTAAACCTGAAGAGATCATCAGGTCCTCAGAGGACATAACAAGATACATATAAACATGCCTATCTAACAATTTTTTTATCATGCGTAAGAAAATAAACAAGGAAAACGGAACACGACAAGTGGCTATGAACACGGATACTAGAACAACTACGCGTAAATGAACAGCTGGATGAACAATGAACACGAGATCAATGGAAAACCAAACCCTCATTCCGAGTGTGGACTCACGGGTTTGAACCCTCGTCCCGAGTTTGGACTCTCTAGTTAGCTTACGACAAAACACCCTCGTCCCGAGTGTGGACTTTCTGGTGCCAATAAACACGACAAATACCCTCGTCCCGAGTGTGGACTCTCTGGTGCACTGGTCAACCCTCGTCCCGAGTGTGGACTCTCTGGTTGTGCCAAAACGATAATCAAGAATTTAGCAATTCACTACACGCACTCGTTCTATGACACGACTCAAACAAGGTACTGGTGAGAACAACTCCAACTGTGACTATAAGGCCAAACATGAACACGGCTATATATCAATGAAACGACTCAACGGTATATAATATGAAGAGCACATGTCTATAAACAAAAGAACTGGATAATGAAAGGAAATATATGTAACTAAAACTGTAGAGGAAGGCAAGGTATACTTGCCTGTGGTCCTGAGCTGCTGGCACGGGTCAAGAATCCGTATCAAGGTCCAAGTAGCCTGTTTTGTACATTTACAATGTCAATAAAGGGATTAAGATAAGGAATACTCTATTCACTAGGTTCTTAGCCTAAGATTTAGTCTAGTTTGGTTCCTTATGATTCTAACCTTGTTCTTATGCCCCCTTCTAGACATGTCAAGTTAAATCCTATTTACATGTTTATCCATATAGAAGTCTTATTAGTGCACTATTGCATTGAGTGGCAACACTGTTATAGAGTAGTATACTATTAACCTTCTATTACTCCATACTATGTGTATACCCTTGCTAACAGCATATTGGTGCTGCTCAAGAGTTTAATTGACATCTAATGACATCTGTATACAGCCTCTTGTACTACCATTCCTAGTCACCTGGCTTATAAGTCACCTGCACCTATCCAAGGCATACTACCTGTTATAGTCTTTTATACCATTCCCTTGAATTACTTGTAGTTGCCATCAAAGCCTAGGCTAGAGGCTATTTCCCTTTACATATTTTGTTCCCAGGAAAACCCTACACATGACTCTTAGCATTCACTGAGATGCACACTATGTTTCAGCCCTGTTGGACCTACAGACTACCCACAATACAAAGTCTTAACTGATACTACAATCCAAACGTGTACTGGTAAAATAGGAATAGGAGTGGGACTGAAATGTTCTCTTGGGACTGAATCATAGGTCAACTATAATTTTGATATATAGTACTGCACATAAGAAATATGGACTATTTCAAATGAAAGCAGGGGACATCAACCAAGTTTTGGACATCTGCTCATTATAATACCTATTGGCTGAACATTAAACACCATATGGACAGAAAATGTCAAGTCCTAATGCATCCTAATAACATATATCAAATTCGATACCAAGTGCAAATTTCCATGTACATTGGTATGGACACCTAGGTACCCTATACCTGTATCAATGACTCTGCAACTATCTACCAGGGTTACTCTGTGAAGATGAGGCAAAGTGTAAACCTGAGAGTGTGTACATTATCTACACCTGGGTTCTGTATCAACTTTCTATTTGATACTAGAGGGCAACTAACACGTTAGTCCCAACTGAAACATGGGAACTAATATATCAGTACTTATTCTATCCTTAATGCATTATCACTCTATACCTTACCACGAGAGCTGGAACCCACATGTAGTCCCTAGGGTAAGCCTAGGCTAATGACACACAACCATTACACATTTTTAGGTGTCCTAGTTCTCTACTTGTTGTTCACAGCAGGTAAGGCTGCTGTTTTGTCTTCCCTGTCAACTAATACTAGCCCCGCAGTAATGGCTTCTTGAACCTGCACATGGACTGTGCCAATGACAGGAACCCACATCTCTTCTACTGATAAATTGACAACTAATACCCGTGTATAATCTTGGGACAATAATGCCAACTGTTTTAGGTGAAACTATATACATTATTTATATCTACACCTATAGGGTACCTCCTTGCAGTACACTTGTTTTTACATGAGCCGTGTCCTAAAATAACACCACATCCTACTCTGTTATCAGGACTGCAGCCCCTCTCTATTCCTTGGTACCTGGTGTACCTGTAGGCCATACCCACAGAACTCCATCAATTCCCCTAACTTACTAAAATGCATGATATCATGTTGACATGCTATGCTCAGTCTCTACTTGACTCCTAATAGGATGAGGTTCATGGTGCAACCAATGACCTCACAAGAAACTCAGAAGTAACTTGAGATGTCCTAGTTATTTACCTTAGGATTCAAGTGTATCTCAACTTGATTCAGTGCAGCTGCATTATTGAAAAGGCTACATGTGCTGGTGTGGATATTAGAGTACAGTTGATAACCTGGCTCAAACCTGTGCACTGAATTACCTATCACTGCCCCACATTTGGATACTCCCTCTAGTGTCTACACCTTGCTGAAAATACAGATACGGTGTACCTGTGTCCTCTACAATGACTGAACCAACATACAAGTAAAGGCTGAACAGTTACCACTTGATCCCTTGACATCCTATTTCCTAGTATCCTCTTCACCCTTGTTCTAATTACTGTCTTAATCCTACTTATCAACATAGCTAATGTTAATATTCTGCCCACATGACTCAACTAGATGCAGGTATCTCGATATTCAACTAGGTGAGGGTGGTTTACAGGCTAGAGACAATTTGATTGGTCTTGCCTGCAGTATTTTATATGGAAGAACTTATAAAGGATTGCCAAGAGGTAATGGTCAATTAACTGTTCATGTCCTATTGTATGCATCACAACTGGACACAAGGTGGTATCATAGATATTCCTCATTGATGTAGGCTAGAGAAACCAAGACATGGGTTTGATCAGTTATGTAGTTGCCTACATCCTCTGATACTCGATTTTCTGATGTCCTAATCTCCTGACTAGTATGCAGGTATGGTCCCCTAAGATCCACTCTGATTTGTTTATAAAATAAAGTCTATTACATGCACCAATACTTAGTGTTTGTGACACACAAAAATCACTTGTACAGTGGCATGATTCACAATATAGCTAACAGCATCTGGCCCAAGAGTATTATACAATGGCACAGACACATAAGAGTATGCTGAGCAGGCATGGTCCCTGTTGCACTCTGATGCTTGTTCACCCTTGACTGCTATGCTTACCCAAACCAGGTACCCCCCCTCTGCACTGGTCAGACAGTATTATATTATGTCGACAGGAAGGGCAGACATCTCGATTACACAAGGACTAGCCACACCATTTATATACCCACCTCTAAGTCATGATATACCACCATACTAGTATAACTCAATTCCTGTAGAAATAATCAATATGGACCCTCTACTATCTCCTAGACATAAATACGAATACCTATACTACAGTTGAAGACAATATCGACTAACACTCAAATTTAAGAAATACTAATCGGGACGAAGGGTGAAGGATTACCTGGTTGAAAACAAGACTTGACTGCTCCTCCTCCTCCTTCTGCTTCTTACGACAGGGGAATGAATTTGTTTCTAGGGTTTGCCGAGGGGTTGGCCACAATCCTTTCCTATATATACTAATGTACGATTATGAAGGAGGAGATAGGAAGATTGGTTTGCTCTTATCTAAAGTTTTGGGCGAAGGTTTATCTCGAATTCAATTTGAATTCGAGTACATGGGTTATGGGTTCGGTTTTAAAAAGGAAGTTTGAATAATGACCTTTTTGTATCCAGGTCCCTGTCGAATTCTTTATTACCCATTGGTCCTCCATTGGTATTGTAACGCCCCAGTCCCAAAATACTTGGGACTAGATACGTATCATGCCAGCTGTATACATACGAGTAACTGAATGGTTCGTATGTATACATAAGCTGTAAAATGTAGTAAACCATGATCAAACTAAATCTTATCCACAATATGAAAGTTTAATGATATAATCAACTAGTTATTTTGTACAAACGTTGGGCGGAGACATATCCACTACCAACAATTTAAAATAAGAAATATACAAGGAAGAATTTGTTAAGTGAAGCAAGCACAGTCCGAGAGCAATCATCACGAAGGAAGGAACGGCTTTAGCTAGAGCACCTGTAAGAAAACATGAAATACACATCTGGAGAAATCACCAGGTCCTCAGAGGGACGTAACACGACACATAATATCATGCCAATAAACTGAATAATAAAGCTCAACAGAAAAGTATACATGAGTAAAGGTTCCTAACCATTCTATGTGGAATGCACTTTAGAGGACAACGTTCTACGCAGGGGCTGTAACAGATTCACGCAAGCAAGTAATAAAGAGTGGCCAACAAGTATCGCTCATCCGAGACAATATCGGCCGGGTAACACGTAGTGCTCATCCGAGACACTATCTTCCAAATGTGTGTAAAAATAAATGTAGCCCCTACGCTAGTAGCTGTCCCCTCCCCCCAATGATACTATACGTGTGTCGTAACCATGACACACAAACACGTGTCGTTTCTACCACACTGTTTAATCCTTAATAACTGTCAAGTCTTCTACACAAATCTATTAGCAGTTATATCCTAACGCACGGCCTGTACGTACTGATGTACGGTCGGTACGCAAGTCCGAAGCTATATGCAACTCACAACTCACACACAAGCCGTGGCACATCGTGACGATTTATGAGATATTCTAAACATATGGTAGTCCCTTAACTCTAAGCCAATTGCATAAAATATAGTAATATGCATCTACATATAATTTAGAAAGAAACAACTTGAAAATAAACAAAATATGCATGATGTTGAGCAGAAAATTTAAACAGTAAAGGCAATGTGTCTTGCCTAGTGTGTCGTCTGGTGTGGTGCGATGATCAAGATGTCATGTTCTGTCCAATAGCCGAGGTCCATGCGAATATGGCCTAAATTTGCGAGAAATAGAAATGTGTGAGTAGTCGTGGTCAATGACGATAATGAAAGGGAGTTTGGGAGTAAACGAATAATTACACTATTTTTAGAAAGTGATATTTGTAATACTTTAGAAACCATATTTGCTAGTAAAAATAATTTTGGTAACTATTTGAAAGATAAAGAAAATTTTAGTTAGGCTAAAATTGCAAGTTTGTGTAAATACCTTTAGGATAGAAAATACCTTTTATAAATAAAAATATAGATTGCTTAGGCCAACCTTGTCGAACATATATTTTGTTAAATACTTGAAAATCCAAAAATCTTCTTATGGTAAAACTCTAATTTTGTCAAAGTAATATTTTAAGTGTGAAACCTATATTTTATTAATCAAAATACTCTTAGTTAATTCATACTCGAAAGTGCCAAAAAATGTTTTAATTAGAAAAATAATACTTTAATATTTTAATCAAAAGTTTTACTTAAAATATGACACCAATAAATATATGTTAGGCTTTTAAAATTTAGTTTGAAATTATATATAGGGTCAAGGCCATTAATTTATTTTAATAACAAAATAGGCTTTTAGAAAGAAAAAAATTAAAATAATACTAATGGTGTACTAACAATAATACTAAAAGAGTATAATAATCAACACAAAAGAATAATAATAATAATAATAATAATAATAATAATAATAATAATAATAATAATCATAATAATCATAATAATAGTAATAATACTAATAATAATAATAATATTATTAGTCATAATAATAATGTATCATATATTAATAATAATAATAACAATAACATTAATAATAATAATAATAATACCTATAATAACAGCACTTATATCACTTTCTCTCCCAAATGTGCACACACACAGAGAGAGAGAGAGAGGAGAGAGAGAGTTGGGAAAGAAGCCGAGGAGAAGAGAGTTTACCGATGAGGAGCGGAGGGGGTTTCGGAGAAGCTCGGCCGGACGTCGGCGGCTGAGAGGAGGAGGCGGTGGCCGGAGCTGATGGGGCGGCACGGGACGGAGGAATCGACGGCACCTACCAGCACGCGCGGAGGGAGCGCGAACGCGTGGGCGATGCTCACGACGACGAGGTCGGCGATAGACGCGGCGGACGCACGCGGAGGCTCGACTGACGGAGCTCCGGCGTGGGGCTCGGATCTAACGAAGGGCACGCGGGAGAAGCCTGGCGGCCGGAGGCTAGACTTGGCTGGGCGCGGATCGGTGTTCGTCGATCACGAGGCTCATCGTGGATGAAGCTCGCCGGGGAAGGAGATCGAACGGGGCGGCGTGCGATTTTGGGTGGCGTCGGGGTCATAGCCGGAAGCAAGGTGAGTTGGGATTTCATTTTCTTTCGCTTGTGTTCTCTGGTGTTGGTGGTGATGTGGGTTTTGGGGCTTTTGGGTGGCCACTGTAGTTGCGGTCGGGATTGGCCACGGGGTGTTGGTTTCCAGTGACTTGGTCGGCTGGAGGAGCCGTGGTGTGGGGCGGAGTTGGTGCTGTTGGGTGATGGTAGAGGGACTGGTAATGGCAGTTGAAGGCCAGGGAGAAGATGGTGGCGGTGGTGGTTGTGGACAGATCTATGGCGACGAGGGTGGTATTGTTTTCCGGAAGAGTGGCGGTGGATGTGTAGATGGTGGTGATGCTGGAGGTTGCTTCAGCACAGGAGGTGGCGGAGGACGGCTACTGCGGTGGTGCCGGGAAGAATAGAGAGGCAGTCGGCCTTGGCCGAAAGGTGGACATGGGTTAGGGATTAGGGTTACAAGTTGTGTCGGGTGTGTTGGGCCGATAGGGAGGAGTTGTCAGGAAGAGCGGGGATTGATGTAATTATAAAGTGGAATAAGAATTTGGATGGGCACCGACACGATGCACATCTGTGAATGGTAGAATTATGGAGGAGTACCTCTCCTATATATAGGAGGTGGAAATTCCCAGTTGGATAGAGAGTTGGGGGATTTAAATCCCGATGGATAATTCCATCTTTTAAATTTAAATTGCTAAAAAATAATTTGATAAATCTCTCGAATATAACATAGAAAAATCCTTATCTTTAATGTAAAGCTATTTGAAAATTTTCCAATAAAATCAAATCGTGATTTAAATCACAATAAATATATTTTAAATATCTTTTTATAAGTTGGGAAAATAATATGATAATTAATTTTGAAAACTAGAAATTAAAATCTATATATGATGTAGATTTATGTATGCAAATATTTACAATATCTTCGTTTTCCAAATTACTACTATATTTGTATTAAACATAAAGTAGCATTTTATAAGGCAATATATATGGAGTTTTGAAATTCTCTTGCTCACAACCTTAAACAAATTAAGTATTTATCACACACACACACACACACACACACACACACACACACACACACACACACACACACACACACACATATATATATATATGTTTGCAAAACTATACTTGCTTTAAAATAAAATCAAAATATTTTCTAAAATATGTATCCTGCACATATTCGCACTCGTCGGGCTAATACGAACGCCACATCGCATGCGACATACAAAACAAATAACGCGAACAAACTATGCGACGTACAATACGAAGTACAATTTAAACACCGATTTATTTATATATATAAAAATTTATAGTAGAAATTTTAGGGGATTTACATCCTACCCAACTTACAAGAATTTCGTCCTCGAAATTTAGGAATAGATAGGGTACAAGAGTTTAACGAACAACAAGTATGAACAATTCATTGGGCGAGGCAAGAAAACGATGGCTATCACAAATATGCATTTAGAAAGTCATGAATTTGATAATTATGAACTTAATTCACAGATATGGTAATGGATAAGGGTCGTTAACTAAGGCAAACACAAATCGAGAAATAGTAAGGCATCGGGTAGATCAAAGGGACTAATTTGGAAGATATGGTTCATTGAGAAAATATGGTTGTATAGGTTTGGATTTGATTAAGGAATTGATTTGAATCGTTTCTTAAGTCTCAAGAGTGATTAAAAATCGTAATAATGAATCTAGGGTCGCAAAGGGGACGAGTACTCAAGATGGGGTTACAGACACATTGGTAGGTCAGTGGCTAACTATCTCTGTGTAGATACAAACTTCATGGTCATAGGAGAATAGTTTGGCATAACTATCAAGTACAAGCTTTGTTTAGAATAGGTAAAAGGCGAAAGCCAACAAGAGTTCAAGGAATATGTTTTGAATACCAATATGTGGTTCAACGATGATGGAGAAAAAAACTTCAAGTAGGATTATCAAGGCAGTCGCGGATGAGACTCTAGGGAAAAGTTTGACTATGTCTCCATACGCATAGAATAATATATGAAAAGGAACCGAAGTGCAATAGGTTGATCAGACCATCATGCACCGGTTCTGATTAGACAATATGTTAGTGGGAGCGACCCAATAAAACATGTCATAATCAAGCTTAATAAGAAATAAGCTTGCAAAATTTATGCTAAGTTAGCATTAAAATAGTCAAAGTATAAGTAAGGGACCATGATAAAGGAAATTAAATAGTCCAAGGTCCTTTAAAATCTAAGTCTTGCCCAAAGTTTAGGCCTATACAGTCGGCTTGGTTGACTAAATAAGTTAGGGTCTACTGAATTCTATGGTCTAAGTGAACCTATCAATGTGGTCCAACTACTAGTGTGATGGGATAATGAGTTAAGCGATCAAGGTAAGACAAAAAAAATTAAGCATTAAAGGAAATCAAGTAGAACATCATCACATATCGGGTTGAAAGAATTTAGTCGAGGTTGAGCTCATATCTATAGCTAGAGAGTATATTGGTTTCACGGTAGGGATTAGAGTCCAGTCTTTTTGACCCGAAAGTCATAACATGAAAATAGAGTACAAGGAGACGTGTTTTAGTGGCACGTGACATACCTACATGAAGGTGGGCTCGTCTAGGTCTTGCATATGAAGTTTGTTGGATGAAAAAGTCTAGTATTGTGCTCCAAATATCCAAGTCACGGTAAAGGACTGTAACTCCTCTTCCCGAAATTTTTTTGGAAATATTTTTTAATTACTTATTTGATTTAAATGGTAATTTTTAGATTTTTATAAATAATTATTTAGCTAATTATTACGGTAGGTGGCTTTAGCCATGGTTGAGTTTGGAAGTACCAGACGACTAGAAATCATGGCAAGGGTAGTGCAGTGGCGTGCTTTGACTAGTGTTTAGCTATGGTAGGCGAATGCCAAGCCATAAGTGTGACCTAACTAGGAAAACCAGGCCAAGTTGTGACCTAACCTCTAAAGACGTTTTAATTATTTATTATTTATATTACTGACTGTTAGAAGACTAGGTTTTTCACTAACCCGAACCCAACCCAAACCCGTGTAGGCACGTAGTGAGACCAAAGGCGTCCATGTAGATGTATGTCGTATCACTATTCCAATTTGGTGACCGGGTAGCCGATTTCGCAAAAGGTGGTTGTACAAATATTACAAGTCCTTAATACTAAATATTGTTTTATTGATAATATAGTAAATAATTTCCTTAGCAAATATGTTGGATTTTGGGATTTTTCTAGATTTGTGTATATATATAGAAGTATATTCATAATATATGAAATTAGGCTTTATATATATGTAACAATATAATTTTATGTTATATAAATTTTAGTATATAAAATTAGGAGTTATATATGGCCATTATTGATCATATCTTGAATATTGTATTGCTTATATTTAGATTTATGGTGTATATGCATATATCATTATATATAGATATAGGTATATGTATATATGTATATATATATATATATATATATATATATATATATATATATATATATATATATATATATATATATATATATATATATATATATATCCACATATAGATTATCTATTATATATATATATATATATATATATATATATATATATATATATATATATATATATATATAATAGATAATCTATATGTGGATATATATATATATATATATATATATATATATATATATATATATATATATATATATATATATTAGATAATCTATATGTGGATATATATATATATATATATATATATATATATATATATATATATATATATATATATATATATATATATATATATATATATATATATATATATATATATATATGGTTATATATATATTTATATGGTTATATACATATATACATGTATGGTTTAATTTAGAAACAAAATAACATAAACCCACAACCCATTTCCTCCACATCAGGCCCGAGCCCTCCCCCACAGCCAAAGGCCCAGCCTAGCCTTTATTCTCCATAAGGCCGGCCCCACCCGAACTGAAACCCAATGTTTTTAAGCCGACAGTATATTACATGCGGATACATATATATTCAGAGATAGATCGAGGGAGGAGGAGATCAAAATCGCAAACCCTAACACCTGGCGACCCCTTTCCTGTCCTGGCGCCGTCGCAGGCAGCCGCAGGCCGGCCATGGCTGTGCCGGAGCACGCACAAATGGCGAACACAGCGTGCACACGCGCGGCCTGCACGACAGCGGCAGTAGCCTTCGAGGAAGACTTCGCAGCGTGATATCTCAACGCGCGATCGATCATTTTTCGATCTACTCCTTCAGGTTAGAACCTAACCTATACACCTCTTAACCCCATCAAATAGTTTTATTTAAAGCGGAGTAAAACCTTGTAGAAATTCGACGAGAAATTGACCAAAAACCTGTTCGAAACAGGACGTAGAACTGCCCAAACTCCCTACTTTGAGTCCCAATTTCCATCAAACCAGTGATCAACTTGAAAATCCACTTGAACAATTTCGTAAACAACCTATACGGCTTTGAGTTCCTTTTTACGGAATTTAATTTCGTCGACTACGTGCCGAGAAATCGAATTCTGAAGTTTAGCAAAAACTTGTTTTAAAAATAATGAAATCCTTCGATACGACGTACGTCCCGCCAATCCGGACGACGTGGTCACGAACCATAAGCATCGAAAGGTGTGTAACGGTTTCGTGGATGTGTGGGCTTCGACGGAATTCAAATTGGTCGCGTGTGCGCGACGAATTTGATGCGTATCCGTCGAAATTCACCGTATCGGCCCCTTTGCAAATTTTCCAATTACTTTGTGTACGTTCGTCAGATCGAGACAAAACTTGCGCCATCAGGACCGTATCATTTTTCTGGTCCTGTATGCCAAGTTTGGTCCAATTCTGAGACAGTTGATCGGATCGCCGTTTCGCGGGCCCCACGATCCGATTCAACGGACGATTTTATGCACGGTCCACCGGAATCCAAAATTGGACATACCGTTGGGTTCGTATCATCAAACCGGATCCGTAGAGATGTAGTTTGATGACTTTAGAGACCACTGACTCTGGTATATTTTTCGGTGCAAAGTGGATCCAACGGCGGACACCGTTTTAGCCCGAAATTACCGTTTTGCTCCTGTGTCCAGAATTGGACTTAAGGACAGACAATCCTAGCTAATTTGACTATTCTGAAATTGTTGGCAATATCTGTTTCAGTTTTCGGAGACAGTTATGGTGATTTGGACTTTACGGCTCACCAGTTGACTATATTTTGTGGAATCTGCGTGCAACCTCCAAGCAAGATACCTTGCCTCCCACTACAGTTTATTTACATGCATATTTATATTATTATACAGTTTTACTAGTTGATTATTAACATGAGATTTGTACATCGTGCATGCTAGTATATATATAGTCCTTGTTTATAGTTGGCTTGAAGTTCATATTGGATATATGTATTTATAGTTCCTGTTCATAGTTAATTTTGTAGTTCATATTGGATTGGTTCTCTCGTGTTTCATGATTTGGGTCATGTCGTGTCATCATTTGTACTTGGACTGAGTCGCATCGTGTCATAGGATGAATGAGTCATAACGGAACTGCTGTACCTTGAAATTCTTGAAGCTAACCCGCAAGTCCACACCAGGGGCGAGGGTTAGTAGTTAAGCTAACCTGCGAGTCCACACTAGGGACGAGGGTTAGTAGTTATCTGTTCCATACCTGCGAGTCCATACTAGGGACGAGGGTGATGCTAGCCTGCGAGTCCACACTAGGGACGAGGGTTAGTAGTTAATTGTTCCACACCTGCGAGTCCATACTAGGGACGAGGGTGATGCTAGCCTGTGAGTCCACACTAGGGATGAGGGTTAGTAGTTATTATTCCACACCTGCGAGTCCACACTAGGGACGAGGGTGATGCTAGCCTATGAGTCCACACTAGGGGCGAGGGCTAGTAGTTGTTCAAACCTGCGAATCCACACTAGGGCGAGGGTTTGAGTATTCTTTTGGTTATCCGTTGACATTGTGACGTCGTGTTCTCTTGTTCTCTGCCAGTAGTTTGTTTATGCGTAGTGGTTCTTCCAGTCGTGTATAATCGTGTTTTCGTGTTAATTGTCTTTTTCCATTTATTTCCTGTATTTTCTTTATTGCATGATAAACTTCTAGACAGGCATATTTTTATGTATCTTGCTATGTCCCCTGAGGACCTGATGATCTCTTCAGGTTTAGCGATTGCATGGAGTTAGCTAGTAGTTCTGGATGGCGGAAGTGATGATACGCTTGCGGGATTCAGGTATCGTTATTACGTTTATTATTCATTCGTGCTTTCATACCTTATCATGAGATATCCTGTTTCCTGTTTCAGTTTTAGACTCTTGTTACTTTCTTTAGAGTCTTATCGGACATATATGCTAGTGGGCTGCAGACCACGACCCATACTTGTTCATTCATGTTTCGTACATTTATTGTGGATTGAGATATAGATTTACCTTTGCCATGATTGGCAGTATACCATATCCTTGACAGCATTTACTTATCCGAGTCGGGCTGAAGTCCGTTCGATACGTAGCTGGCTTGCTTACGCTCTCGCGTCCAAAAAAGCGGGTGCGGGTCGTGACAAGGACACATAAAAATTTAAAATAGAAAGTAGGAGTTCATGAGATAAGGATTAACGAACAAAATAATTGACCAAGTTAAAAGCATGAAATAAAGATAATTTAGATTCTAACAAATCAAGGTAAAATAAGTTAGGAGTACAGTTTCTAGAGATATGATAGCCACTTAGATGGTGTATGATCAAGGAACAATCTAATTATTTCTCAAGTTTCAAATGGTTAGATAGTCACGATAAAATCTAGATTTGAGGGAATGTCGAGTGAGTCAAGATTGAAATATGACCACATGATTTTGTAGATGACTAACAACTCTTGTGTATATACTACTATCATGGCCATGAGGAATATGGCAATTAGTGGAATCCTTCTAACCCATTAGGGTTATCTTGGTGGCCTATCTTTAAAAATTAAAACACAAGATTGAATAAGTTTTCCAAAATGAACAACCATATGTTGTATTCACTTCAAGCCGTTTAATTTAATCATGATTAAAGGTTTAATCCCTTCCATAAATCTCCAAGCGAACTTTCATCACGTTACTACTAACTTTTTCAAAATTTAACATTTTTACTTCAACTTTCAAACTCAAGAGTTCATAAATCATGAATCTATAAGATTTTAATATTACTTCATAACTTTAAACTCCAAAATTTTCTCAAATAATCCTCAAGCTAAATCCTTAGCATTTCACGAGCAATCTAAAATTTACCGCTCAATATTTTAACGCACTCATCTAAGTCATTCAAACATAATCACGACTTTAAATGGTAAATTTCTTTAATCCATCAAAATAACTTTTCAGCACATCTTTAGTAACTTTTTCTAAAGATTATAATATTAGCAATCTAACTTTAAACTCTATATTCAAATGATCTTATCAGTCATCAAATCAATTTTTTTCTCTCCAAAATTTCCAATCAATCTCGAATAAACCTTTATTGTGTCACAAATCAAATCTATATATTTTTCTTCTTCTATCATTAATCCAAATCTTAAACTCAAAATTTAAATAGGAGTTATCAATCGTAATTCATACAAGAGTTTAAAGTAGATCCTCAATTTGATTATATATCCTTCAAAATATTTTTAACCAAAATTCTTAATAACCTTACTCCAAACTTAAAATTCAAATTTTTTACGAACTTATTAATTGTAAACCATACAACCCAAATTAAAACCAAGCTTTATCAACCGCCCTCATAAATCTTACAGCAGCATTTAAATAAAAAATATTTTCAACTATCTTTATATCTCTTCAAGGATGTATAGCTATAATTCACTGAATCATAAATATTTTTCAAAGACCTTCAAAAATCAAAACTCAAAATCAATTCAATTTTCTTTCTCAATTATATGTAGATTCCACTATCGTTTGTAGATAAAATTCTAACAATCCTTCGAAGTTATTAATGTTGCTACTACCCAACTTGGAATTAACTAATCCCTAAGTTCATAAAATATGGTCTCTCTCATCCTCATATCTTTATAACTCAAATAGGATCTCAATGCATGCTAGTTGTCAATGTAATCCTTCTAGCCATGTGGATGACCTATGAGCATATATTAGTGTAGTCATCTTCCTATCAAGTGTGGAAATAAGGATTACGGTAGAAAGAGCTCATACAAGATGTAGATCAATGAAGTTGAACAAGTGATTCGAAAATTTAGTCAAGGAAGAGGGTCAAGCAGGTGGAAGAGATCCTATACTCTAATCCTATATTGCAGGCCCGTTTGGTACAGTCATGTAACCGAAACGGCAATCTTGGCCTGCATGGACCACCACAAAAATATGTAACGTCCCAGTCCCAAAATAATTGGAACTAGATACGTATCATGCCAGCTGTATACATACGAGTAACTGAATGGTTCGTATGTATACATAAGCTGTAAAATGTAGTAAACCATGATCAAACTAAATCTCATCCACAATATAAAGGTTTAATGATATAATCAACTAGTTATTTTGTACAAACGTTGGACGGAGACATATCCACTACCAACAATTTAAAATAAGAAATATACAAGGAAGAATTTGTTAAGTGAAGCAAGCACAGTCCGAGAGCAATCGTCACGAAGGAAGGAACAACTTTAGCTAGAGCACCTGTAAGAAAACACGAAATACACACCTGGAGAAATTACCAGGTCCTCAGAGGGACGTAACAAGACACATAATATCATGCCAATAAACTGAATAATAAAGCTCAACAGAAAAGTATGCATGAGTAAAGGTTCCTAACCATTCTATGTGGAATGCACTTTAGAGGACAACGTTCTACGCAGGGGCTGTAACGGATTCACGCAAGCAAGTAATAAAGAGTGGCCAACAAGTAGCGCTCATCCGAGACACTATCGGCCGGGTAACACGTAGCGCTCATCCGAGACACTATCTCCCAAATGTGTGTAAAAATAAATATAGCCCCTACGCTAGTAGCTGTCCTCTCCCTCCAATGATACTATACGTGTGTCGTAACCATGACACACAAATACGTGTCGTTTCCACCACAGTGTTTAATCCTTAATAACTGCCAAGTCTTCTACACAAATCTATTCGCAGTTATATCCTAACGCACGGCCTGTACGTACCGATGTACGGTCGGTACGCAAGTCCGAAGCTATATGGAACTCACAACTCACACACAAGCCGTGGCACATCGTGACGGTTTATGAGATGCTCTAAACATATGGTAGTCCCTTCACTCTAAGCCAATTGCCTAAAATATAGTAATTTACATCTACATATAATTTAGAAAGAAACAACTTAAAAATAAATAAAACATGCATGATGTTGAGCAGGAAATTTAAACAGTAAAGACAAAGTGTCTTGCCTGGTGTGTCGCCTGGTGTGTTGCGATGATCAAGATGTCATGTTCTGTCCAATAGTTGAGGTCCATGCGAACATGGCCTAAATTCGCGAGAAAATAGAAACGTGTGAGTAGTCGTGGTCAATGACGATAATGAAATGGAGTTTGGGAGTAAACGAATAATTATACTATTTTTAGAAAGTGATATTTGTAATACTTTAGAAACCATATTTGCTAGTAAAAATAATTTTGGTAACTATTTGAAAGATAGAGAAAATTTTAGTTAGGCTAAAATTGCAAATTTGTATAAATACTTTTAGGATAGAAAATACCTTATATAAATAAAAATATAGATTGCTTAGGCCAACCTTGTCGAATTTAATATTTTGTTAAATATTTGAAAATCCAAAAATCTTCTTATGGTAAAACTCTAATTTTGTCAAAGTAATATTTTAAGTTTGAAACCTATATTTTATTAATCAAAATACTCTTAGTTAATTCATACTCGAAAGTGCCAAAAAATGTTTTAATTAGAAAAATAATACTTTAATATTTTAATCAAAAGCTTTACTTAAAATATGACACCAATAAATATATGTTAGGCTTTTAAAATTTAGTTTGAAATTATATATAGGGTCAAGTCCATTAATTTATTTTAGTAAAAAAATAGGCTTTTAGAAAAAAATTAATAAATTAAAATAATACTAATGGTGTACTAACAATAATACTAAAAGAGTATAATAATCAACTCAAAATAATAATAATAATAATAATAATAATAATAATAATAATAATAATAATAATAATAATAATACTAATAATAATAATAATAGTAATAATAATACTAATAATAATAATATTAGTCATAATAATAATGTAGCATACATTAATAATAATAATAACAATAACATTAATAATAATAATACCTATAATAACATCACTTATATCACTTTCTCCCCCAAATGTGCACACACACAGAGAGAGAGAGAGAGAGAGAGAGAGTTGGGAAAGAAGCGGGGGAGAAGAGAGTTTACCGATAAGGAGCGGAGGGGGTTTCGGAGAAGCTCGGCCGGACGTCGGCGGCTGAGAGGAGGAGGCGGTGGCTGGAGGTGACGGGGCGGTACGGGGCGGAGGAATCGACGACACCTACCAGCACGCGCGGAGGGAGCGCGCATGCGTGGGCGGTGCTCACGACGACGAGGTCGGCGATAGACGCGACGGACGCATGTGGAGGCTCGACTGACGGAGCTCCGGCATGGGGCTCGGATCTAGTGAAGGGCACGCGGGAGAAGCCTGGCGGCCGGAGGCTAGACTTGGCTAGGCGCGGATCGGTGTTCGTCGATCACGAGGCACATCGTGGATGAAGCTCGCCGGGGAGGAAGACCGAACGTGGCGGCGTGCGATTTTGGGCGGCATCGGGGTCGCAGCCGGAAGCAAGATGAGTTGGGATTTTCTTTTCTTTCGTTTGTGTTCTCTGGTGTTGGTGGTGATGTGGGTTTTGGGGCTTTTGGGTGGCCACTGTAGCTGCGGTCGGGGTTGGCCACGGGGTGTTGGTTTCCAGTGACTTGGTCGGCCGGAGGAGCCATGGTGTGGGGCGAAGTTGGTGCTGTTGGGTGATGGTAGAAGGACTGGTAATAACAGTTGAAGGCCAGGGGAAAGATGGTGGCGGTGGTGGTTGTGGACAGATCTGTGGTGACGAGGGTGGTGTTGTTGTCCGGAAGAGTGTCGGTGGATGTGTAGATGGTGGTGATGCTGGAGGTTGCTTCGGCACAGGAGGTGGCGGAGGACGGCTATTGTGGTGGTGCCGAGAAGAATAGAGAGGCAGTCGGCCTTGGCCGGAAGGTGGACATGGGTTAAGGATTAGGGTTACGAGTTGTGTCGGGTGTGTTGGGACGACAGGAAGGAGTTGTCTGGAAGAGCAGGGATTGATGTAATTATAAAAGTGGAATAAGAATTTGGATGGGCACCGACACGATGTACATCTGTGAATGGTAGAATTATGGAGGAGTACCTCTCCTATATAGGAGGTAGGAATTCCCAGTTGGATAGGGAGTTGGGGGATTTAAATCCCGATGGATAATTCCATCTTTTAAATTTAAATTCCTGAAAATCAATTTGATAAATCTCTCGAATATAACATAGAAAAATCCTTATCTTTAATGTAAAGCTATTTGAAAATTTTCCAATAAAATCAAATCGCGATTTAAATCACAATAAATATATTTTAAATATCTTTTTATAAGTTGGGAAAACAATATGATAATTAATTTCGAAAATTAGAAATTAAAATCTATATATGATATAGATTTATGTATGCAAATATTTACAATATCCTCGTTTTCCAAATTACTACTATATTTGTATTAAACATAAAGTAACATTTTATAAGGCAATATATATGGAGTTTTGAACAAATTAAGTATTTATCACACACACACACACACACACACACACACACACACACACACACACACACACACACATATTATATATATATATATATATATATATATATAAAATATATATATATATATATATATATCTATATATATGTATATATATATATATATATATATATATATATATATATATATATATATATATATATATATATATATATATATATATATATATGTTTGCAAAACTATATATATATGTTTGCAAAACTATACTTGCTTTAAAATAAAATCAAAATATTTTCTAAAATATGTATCCCGCACATATTCGCACTCGTCGGGCTAATACGAACGCCACATCGCATGCGACATACAATACGAATACCGCGAACAAACTATGCGACGTACAATACGAAGTAAAATTTAAACACCGATTTATTTATATAAAAAAAATTTGTAGTAGAAATTTTATGGGGTTTACAGGTATATAAAGAAATAAAATATAAACATAACAATAAATAAAATTTGTTTAAAGGGTGGGTTTTAATTTAGTAAAATAAGAGAAAAAAAAAGATTGGTCAAGGGGTTGACAGGAAGGAAATACAATTTCATTCTTTTGCGTTTGGTAGGAGAGATGAAAAATGGGAGGGGATACACTTTTATATATATATATATATATATATATATATATATATATATATATATATATATATATATATATATATATATATATATATATATATATATGTTTGCAAAACTATACTTGCTTTAAAATAAAATCAAAATGTTTTCTAAAATATGTATCCCGCACATATTCGCACTCGTCGGGCTAATACGAACGCCACATCGCATGCGACATACAATACGAATACCGCGAACAAACTATGCGACGTACAATACGAAGTAAAATTTAAACACCGATTTATTTATATAAAAAAAATTTGTAGTAGAAATTTTATGGGGTTTACAGGTATATAAAGAAATAAAATATAAAACATAACAATAAATGAAATTTGTTTAAAGGGTGGGTTTTAATTTAGTAAAATAAGAGAAAAAAAAAAGATTGGTCAAGGGGTTGACAGGAAGGAAATACAATTTCATTCTTTTGCGTTTGGTAGGAGAGATGAAAAATGGGAGGGGATACACTTTTCTTTATTTGGTATGAAAAAAAAGAAAGGAGAAGGAAGGAAAAAAAAATATGCTTTATCAATTATATCCTCAACTAAATCATTTATTTACCATTTAACTTCATTGAATAATTTTTAAATAATATAATTTTTATAGGATATAATTGTAAATTAGGATATGCATCCACTTTTTCTTTCAATTTTTCTCCCACTTTTGGGGGGAATGAATTTATTAGGTTTGGAGGGAAACTAATCCATCCACTATTCCTTCCCGCTATTTTTACTTCCTAACCAAACAAGAGAAAATTAATCATTCCCTCCATTTTTCCTTCCTTTCACTTTTTTTCTACCAAACATACCCTAAGAAAATTTATGATAAATTCATGTTAGAACCGGGGCACAATTTTTGATGGAAAACTGAGAAAATAAAACAATTGTAAAGACAAAGTTTCAACGCAATACTTCAAAGAAGGAGCATAACAGAGATCCTTGGAGGATTCTGGTAAACGAAGATCTTAAAAAGGATTTTGTTACAACAACCGAATGACGTACTTCTAAAAAGAAGGTACTAATCTGAATTACTAGCAGTAGCGAAGATGACATGCGATAGATAGAAGATCTCCTACTGGGGTGAATGATCACCGTTGCTCAAAACAATATTCGTCCCATACGAATAGCTTCCAGGAACCAGCAAGTTTGTCGAAGAACTTTGGAACACTCCTGCTTTTTTGACTCCTTGGATCGTACACGGACTCCCGTGAAAAGGCAACGCTGGTGCAAAGCTTCTCTTCTCTCTCACCGCCTCTGTTACTTGTGTTAAAAAACACTTGTAAACTTTTTTAACTTTCTGTATACTCTTCTATCTCTGTCATGTGAAGAGAAGAGACCTTATATAGGCCTGAGTGGCAACTGCCCGGTTTGTACAATGTTCGGGACGTGGTAAAAACTACTCCGAACGTGTAGTAACCGCACAGATCATGCACAGGCACGATCTGTAGCAAGTTGCGCCACTCGCTCACCCCGTGCGCCTTGCACACCAAGCACAGAATGCGTACTGAGCCACTTGCGCCACCTGCGTGCCCTGTGTGCCCTACGCACCCTGTGCCACCCGCGCAACTGGGCACGCAACTGGGCGTACCACTAGGCACGCATCTGTGCGCGCAACTGGGCGCGCACCTGGCCGCGCAACCTGGCCCGCGCACCCTTACCATGCAATCTGAGCCGCACAACCTGGCAGCACAACCTGGACCGCACAACCAGGCAGCTCAACCGGCTGCGCAAGTGGCTCGTACAACGAGCACAACTTAAGCGCACTATGCGCCTAGCAACGATGCTGACGTGCTAAGTGCAAAGTACGCGAATAAAATACTACATTATGCCTCATGAGCCTATGAGCTCGAGTCCATGTCCATGTCCGAGTCCGAGTCGCTAAGCCCCTATGGGGCTTAGCTCCAATGGAAATAAATTTCCCAAGAGCAAAAGCATAAATATTTTCAATTGTTGATTTAGCCTTTTTCTATTAGAAAAATAACCTCACATGGCACGCCCATGTGCACCTCTATACCATATGTGCATCTCTAAAAGAGCATAGCTAATATATAGAGATACAACTCTTTTGGCCTAGTCGATGTGGGACTAAAGTTCTAAAATAAAAAGGCCAAAAACCCAACAATCCCCCACATATCTCTATATATGGGTATAAGTGTTCCCCACAGTAACTATCCATCATGCAATAGGAGAGATGTTGCTGACGACTTGAATCTTCCTGCATGGGTCAAACAACAGACTATAATACATGATTGGACTAAGCCTTGAATTCTGTACCATAGCTGAAATTCTTTTCACTCACATAATGTAGTTACATGTGCTTCTGGCTTGCACATTAAAGGCCCTGTGCCAGCCTGGTTTCAGTGTATAATCTTGGGCGTCTACAAGTTTACCCTCAAGAGACGGCCTGAGATCTCTATCCATACACTATAGTTGAGTTCATTATAAGGAGACATAGCATGAAGCACTTTGCACTTCCCTTGCAGTGCTATGCCGCTATGACATGGCTTAAGGTCGAGGCCTTACCCCGTAATGGAAACCTCATCGTAGTGTCATACTACTGTAGCATGAGGCCACCGCCTCTCTGTAGTGACAAACTACCCAGCATGAAGCCTTAGGCTCCCTTACAGTGTTATGCCGCAACGACATGGCTTGTAAGGCCGAGGCTTTATCCCTAACGGGATACCTCATCGTGGTGTCGTGTCACTGTAACATGAGGAACTCCTCCTCTTTGTAGTGCTGGCTACTCCCCTATTTATTTCAACATACAGCATTAGGCTAACTGCCTATTTGCGGTGCTACGCCGCTGTGACTTGGCTCATACAGCCGAGGCATTACCTATTTCGGGAATCTTATGGTGGAGTCACCCCACAGTAGCATGGAGTTTCACTCCTTGTAGTGCTGTGCTACCGTGCTTTATGTAAAGCACACCAGGCATTCACTCTGCCTGAGAACTCATTAAGGCGTTTAAGCCAACCTTTCCACAGGATAAGTTTTCTGCAGAAAACAACATTAGACAAGAGTGGTTGTAGGTCCGTAACCTCTCCATGTCCAATAGGACATGTACCTACCGTTCCTGATATTCTTTCGATTAATGGTCCTCCTTTGAACCAAAAGCTAGATGCCTAGTAGATTTTTTTTGAACTAATAGCATAAAACTTTATGGTAGGGTTGCAAAAATACAATATCAGAATGCCTTCAAGCCCATTTTACAAGCTGTGCCATCGACCAGCTGGCGCTTGAGGCCCTTAGTGAACGAATTCGCCAGGTTCTCCTGACTCCGAACATCAATCACTGTAATGACACCCCTCTTAATGAGATCGTGTACTGCCATGTGCTTCAACCGCACAGTCCTCTTCTTCCTATTGAAGAGGTCATTTGATGCCACCGCCGCAGTCACTTGGTTGTCGTAGTATATCGGTATTGCCGGTATTTGTGCTCCAACCACTAGAAGATCATACATGAGCTCCCGAAGCCATTCTGCTTTCTCTGCTGCGGTATCAAGTGCAAAGAACTCAGATTCCATGGATGACCGTGAGAACATAGTCTGCTTCTTCGATTTCCATGATATAGCAGCTCCACCCATTGTAAAAATATATCCACTTGTGGACCTCTCGCTCTCCACTTCTGAGCACCAGCTGGCATCACGGAAGCCTTCCACTACAGGCGGATCTCCGCTGTAGTGCAATGCATATGTCTGAGTCTTCTTGAGATATCTCATAACCCGTTTCACATCTTTCCAGTGCTCAATGCCTGGGTTACTCGTAAAATGACTCAGAATTCCCACGGCGAAAGATATGTCAGGCCTTGTGGCAGTAGTAGCATACATCAAACTCCCGATTACGCTTGTATACTCCAGCTGCCTGACACTTTCTCCTGAATTAGGCTTCAGCTTTAGATCATACCTGTACGGCGTATCGATCCCTGGAAGACCTGATACCCGTAATGAGTGATCATCTTCTCAATATAATAAGACTGTGATAGCGCTAGTCCAGTGTCTGTCCAGATGATCTTGATGTTGGCCCAATGATTGTATCATATTTTTTAATATGGTTAATCTGTTAAGTTTAGCATTTTATTATCACTAATCTTTATACTATCATTATAGCATTTCTACTTATATATACCTTTGGTGATATGTGCTTATTATTTTACATATTAGTGATATGAGCTTTTATTATATATATCTTAAATTTAATTGAGTTACCAAAATCAAAACTATGTTTTGATTATGGTTATTCAATTAAGTTGAACATTATGATCTCACTAATATTTATGCTATCACTATAGCTCTTATACTTAAACTTAGCATTGTCCTACTGTGCTTTATCTTATCATATTTGCTACATGTATATTATTGTGTTCGTCTAATATGTACATGCAGAAAAGTAATAAGCAAGATCAATGTGGACATATGCAATGAAGAAATCATGGTGGGCCAAAGATGACGGATCCCACAAGATTTTTTTGAACCACCCGACGATATCTCCGGAGCCACGTACTCGGGGGTTCCGCTGACGTCAAGAAAGAAGCCAACATCTATCAAAGAAAGAAGACATGCCATGCCATTATCATTTCTGAAGAAGCCTACACCTGCTACAGTATATCTTGAGTCTGTAATGAGTCTTAGGAATAATTGTAAACACAAAAAATGGATGACAAAATCGAAAGCTAGGGTAAAAATTAGCCCATGATCATTTTCGGATGAAAATCGGCATACCGACGGTATACCGGTCTATGTCGACGGTATATCGATTTTTGTTCACAGAAAGTTTCTGTCTACAAAATCGGCATAACGACGGAATACCGATCTATACCGACGGTATACCGATTCAGTAACATTGAAAATCCAACGGTAGGATTTCGAACATTTAATGATCCTAACGGCTATATTTCTAGCAGTTGTAATTCCAGACCGGTATTCCGACGGTATACCGGTTCGTACCGATGGTATACCGATCGCTGACTGAAATGTTGTCTTTGAGCTATTTTCAATACTTTGGTTATAAATAGCCTTGAACCCCTTCATTCAAGGTTGATGCTTTGAGCCTAAAAATTTCTAAACCACCAAAGCCTATCCACAAATAACTCTACAAAGCTTCATTTGCCATCCACAAATTGTGTTAGAGTTATTGAGTTAAAAAGTAAGATCTTCATCTTTTTGTATAAGGAGATCAAAACCTATTATGAAAGGTTGAAGTTGGAGAGTCTTCGGATCCAAACTCTCGGTTGAAGTTGGAGAGTCTTCGTATCCAAACTCTCGGTTGAAGTCGGAGAGGCCTTCGGACTAAAGCTCTCGTGTAAGAAGTTGGCGAGTTCTTCGGATCCAAACTCGTATTGAAGTTGACGAGTTCTTCGGATCCAAACTCGTGTGTAACTATTTACTAAAATAGTGGATTAAAGTCGGAGAGAGTTCCAGGACTGGAGTGCCCCTTGGGAGGATACCAGGATATATCGTGTGTCGGTATTGTTGTTGCTTCTTCTCTTGCACTTATATTTTTAAGTTGTCCATTAGCTCGTGCTAAGTACTTGATTAGTTAGCTTGACCCTATTCACCCCCTCTAGGGTTACTATAATTGGTATCAGAGCAAGGACTCTATTGTTAGGCTTAACATCCTTAGAGTAGATCCTTATTTTTTTATGGCATCGTATTCTTCCTACTCCTCCTCCGATAAAGAGAATTTTACTTCTAGTAGCATAGACAATCATGTTTCTTCTAAATGCAAGAAATGCTCTAAGTGGAAAGCCATGGCTAAACAATCCTTAGAGATTCTTGACAACCTTCATTCTACAAATGAAGAACTTTCTGAAAAGGTTATTCATTTAGAAGAAGCAAATGAGTTTTTGAGAAATAAAAACAATGATTTGTTATCTAGACTTGATTATCAAAACTCATATTGTGTTTCTTTAAAGAGTTTGAATGAGGCTTTAATTTTGAAAATTAAATCTCTTTCCTCATCAATAGAAGATCTCAAGACTCAATCACATGAGTTATCTTATTTGCATGATTCTTCTATTGATGATTTAAAGAAACAAAATGATGCTTTTATCTCTAGAATTGCTTTATTTGAAAAAGAGAATGATATTTTAAATGCTAAATTTGATTCTCTTACTTGCATGCATGATGATTTGTTATTAGAACATAATATTCTTAAAACCAAATCTTCTCATGCTTACTCTAGAGATATTCATCATTCTAGTATGTCACATGTTCATAATCAAGCTCATTCTGATACATGTGCACACACTAGCATTAGGTGTTTTCATTGCTCTCGCATTGGACACATGAGCTTTATATGCCCTATTCGTAGGACCTTTACTACTAATGCTAGAGTAAGTGCTATATGGGTCCCTAAAGCTAACAAATGTGGATCCAAGTTTATTTAGATACCAAAGTCTTCGTCTAATGTTATAGGTGGAGCTTCTTATATTGGGACATAGCATCGAGGAGCGTGTTGGTGGTTGTAAAGCTCAAAGGTCATCTTCCAAGTATTTGCACCAACACAAGCATGGCCACTAGAGCCACTTTAGTAACATGCTAAACGATTCTCTTTAAATTATTTATATTTGTAGAATCTAGCATATTTCTCTTGATGTCTTGCTACTAGCTCACATTGATATCCTTTAGTTGCCTTTTATATAAATCAATGTGAGATATAATACTAGCATGCTTAGTTAATTTTCTTATTAATCATCTAGCATGACTAGTTACTCGGCTTAAATGATTAGTTCACACTATGTAGTTTATCACTCATTTTCTATTAGTGTGACACATTTATATATGCATGCTCGTTATTCTTAATCTTTATTTATAAAGCATGCATATCACTCTAGTCCATAGGAGCTTGGTTTTGATTTGAGTTAATATGATTTTAACTCTCAGTCTTTAAAGTTTTTGAGATAGTTACTTTTTTGTCGATTTGTTTTTAATGTCATATTTACATTAATCGGTATTTGTGAATATATGTGTTTAGCACAAGCTTCTTACCACTTGACAAGTATACACTTATACTTCCATTTTAACCTTGTGCTTATATAATATATTTATTATTGATTCTCATATTTTATTTTGATTAAACCTCTTATGAATCAATTATGTCTTTGCCTAATAAAGCTTATTTATATGTGTTTTGAATTTGTGATAGTTTTTCAAACATTATTAAGGATACATGACTATATTCATTAAATTTTCATTTACATATAGATCATGTATTTCTTATGTTGATATATATTTTGTATAAATATCTTTATGTGGACATATGAGTTAAGCTAAAGTTTTATATTGACTTGAGGAGTATTTAATTATACTTGTTACCTTCAAACTTGTGCTTATCTCATACTTTAGCTATTGATTCCTTTGACCAAAATTGTTCTTCTTGAATCAATTAGCTTCTTCCTTAAAGTCTTTTTTGATGATATTCTTGACTTTTTGGTTGGCATTATGGATACATTCTTAATTGATTTTTGATCTTTTCATGTATGCCTATTCGTGATATATATAGTTTCATATATATAAATGATTCCTAACTTTTGATATTTATTTGTTTTATACCTTTAAGTTAGGATGTTGAGAGAAAATGTTTATTAATGTCTTGCTCATGACTAATTATGCATGTTCTATTAAGGATCACATAGTTTTGTGCTTTACCTTGTATGTTAAATTTACCTCCTTAATTAATGTACATTTTCTAGTTTGTATCTTTATAATTTACTATAGTGCACTGTAAAAGCTCTATGAAAATGTACTTCTTAATATCTTTAGCACATTTAGATTTCTTGATCTTAATAATCTTTCATTGCTCATTCCTTGGATACTATGCTTTCTTAAAATTATTGTTGTCCAATGATGTTTTTGTGCACACGAGAATACATAATTGTTACATCATATTCTCATGACTTTAGCTACTATGGTTTGAGCTTTTATGTTGAGATTTCTATTTCTAGATAATACACTTATGTCATAATGGCTATAATATTTTGCATTCTCTAGATCGATCTATTATTTTATTACCTTGGGTTAATCTCAATACTTGGCAAAGAGATTTATTTTATTGTGTTTTCATGAACATCTCTTTTGTCCTTTACTTGATGAGAGTCTAATACATGTACTTGTTATCTTATACCTTATCCTTGCTTAGTCTATAAACATTTTGATCATTCAAAATGTATTATCCTTATTGAGAACTCTATGCTTAAGCAAGTATCTTAAATATTAGTGACTTAAGATTTAATGAGAACATTTATCCTGTTAATGGCTTACCTCATTAATCTTATTTAAATATATAGCTTGCTTATTTGTGATATATTATTAAGCTATATAATTTTAGTTCACTTTCACACATCTAGCTATCTTCATATACTTTAATCTATATATGATATGCTAGTTTACAAAAACAAGATTTGTGATATGCTTGCTCTCTAAAATTAGTTTAACAAATTTTATTTAATCTTGTTTTATTTGAGGGTTGTGATTCATTAAGTTAACTTTCCATACTAGTCATTAGTAAGCATCTCTTAAATTTCTCTCTTCTCTGAGTCATAATTTCATCATATTATCTTATTATATCTCCTTAGATTAAATTTATAATCATTTAAATGAGATTGACTCCTTTCCATATTCTTTATTGATTTGTAAGATTCTTTATAATATGGATTTTTAATTTTCTTGATGAGATTTATTGTTGGATCATAACTATTCATTTGTTTTCTTTATGAGTGATCCTACTGGTTGAGTAGTCATATTATCAAGTTATGCGATTATCAGTTAATTCATTACTCCACTTTGACTACTCATGGATTGTCACATATGGGCCTTTTCTATTTGAACTTTATAGATTATTATTTACCATTAGCAAGGTTTGGATTTTACCGTTGATGGGTACATATTGGTGAAACATACCTAGTCCATGTAAAGTAATAAATTGGTTGATTCTTTCTTAATTAGATAATCATGGACATGATATTTGAGTTTTATTTCTATTTTATTTTGAGCTATATTCTGTCTATCATCATGATTGTTCTTAATTGACTTTATTCTTTTTCTTGATGACATTTTCTCAAAGGATAACATACATTGATATATCATATTTAAATATGATCCTTCTATATAGATTAATGCCATCTTTTGATATACGTGCTTAATTGGAATATTCTTCTAATTTTTCATCTTTAGCGGCTATTAATTGGATATCTCTTCTTGACTAAAGATGATATTATTGTCTTTTGACGATATTGTAGCCTTATATACATTAAGCAAAGGGGAAAAAAAATTTAGTTGATTTACCCCCAAATCTTTAGTTATATATTTTATGCTATAAGTGCTTTGGAACTATACGCATATTTTGAGGGGAGCGAATTAATTGATTTAATTCATTTATACCCTGTAATATGTCGTATACCTAGTTCATCATGGACCCATATTTTTTAATTTCATATCTATTGATTGAGGTCATGATATTTTTATTTGTGAAGAATTTATGAGAGTATATGCAAGTGTCTTTATTATTTATCTCTCTTTTATAGGTTAAATAAGTCATCTTATTAATATTAACTTTTATATCTTATCTTGATGACTATTGTGCTTTCATTATTTTGGCTTTCCTTGTATGCTTAATTGATTTGACTTTTCTTATTGAGGACTTACCCAAAATTTATGTTTATCTATATTGGTAATACTTTGAGGGGGATCCAAGTCGACTGAATGTCTTTCTCAAGTATTTTTATCCTTTACATTCATGTTTATCTAAAGGATATTCACATAGCATGATATGGTAATTGAGTTCAAATGCATTAACTTGGGTAACCAAATAGATTTTGCAAATAAAGATATTATTTTATATCAATTGCTCTATTTCACTGATCATTCATTATTTGTTCAACTATTTATTTGTGGACAATTTTGACTTTCAAATGGCTTTTTGATCAATGATTCAAGTTTATATTTCAATTGGTATTAAGTTTATATCTTCCAACTATCTCAATTGGTTTTTTTATCAATTACTTTGCTATTATCTAATCCTCGTGGGCTTTTGATTGAAATCTTTTATTTCAATTGCTATATTGCTTCTTCCAAAACTAGAGTTTTAATTCATATAATATTATGTTTTGGAGTTTCTTTCTTGGATTTTAAGTTGGTAAAACTATTTATTGAATGTTTTCAATTTTATTTGTTTTACCAACTATATTGTGTTTTGACATGCTTCTTTTAAATTTTTGATGTTCTATATTGGCAATGTAGCTTTATAAACTTGTCATTACACCCTTCTTCCATTGTTTTTCATTAGTATCTTGATCATGATTGTCTATGACTTTTCCATGCTCTGATTTCTATGCTTGAGATAGATTTTATTTTATCTCTTAGTACGGAAAGCCTATTTTTGATCATGTCAAAGGGAGAAAGTAAGTTTAAGTATGTATTTATAAGTAATCGAAGTAGTATGCTTTTAGTGATATTGCTTATGTCTTTTGTATATTAGTGATACATGCATCTATTGTATCCATACTAAACTTAACCGATTTGTCATAATCAAAAAGGGGAAGATTGTTGGCCCAATGATTGTATCATGTTTTTGAATATGGTTAATCTGTTAAGTTTAGCATTTCATTATCACTAATCTTTGGTGATATGTGCTTATTATTTTACATATCGGTGATATGAGTTTTTTATTATATATATCTTAAATTTAATTGAGTTACCAAAATCAAAACTATCTTTTGATTATGATTATTCAATTAAGTTGGACATTATGATCTCACTAATATTTATGCTATCACTATAGCTCTTATACTTAAACTTAGCATTCTCCTACTGTGCTTTATCTTATCATATTTGCTACATGTATATTATTTTGTTCGTCTAACATGTACATGCAGAAAAGCAATAAGCAAGATCAATGTGACATATGCAATGAAGAAATCATGGTGGACCAAAGACGACAGATCCCAAATTTCTCTGAACCACCGACGATATCTCCGGAGCCACGCACTCGGGGGTTCCGCTGACGTCAAGGAAGAAGCCAACATCTATCAAGGAAAGAAGCCATGCCATGCCATCATCATTTCATGACTCTGAAGAAGCCTACAGCTGCTACAGTATATCTGGAGTCTGTAATGAGTCCTAGAAATAATTGTAAACACAAAAAATGGATGGCAAAATCGAAAGCTAGGGTAAAAATTAGCCCATGATCATTTTCGGATAAAATCGACATACCGACGGTATACGGTCTATACCGACGGTATATAATTTTTGTTCATAGAAAGTTTCTGTCTACAAAATCGGCATACCGACGGAATATCGATCTATACCGACGGTATACGATTCAGTAACATTGAAAATCCAACGGTCGGATTTTGAACATTTAATGATCCCAACGGTTATATTTATAGCGTTGTAATTCCAGACCGGTATTCCGACGGTATACCGGTTCGTACCGACGGTATACCGATCGCTGACTGAAAAGTTGCCTTTGAGCTCTTTTCATGCTTTAGTTATAAATAGCCTTGAACCCCTTCATTCAAGGTTGATGCTTTGAGCCTAAAAATTTCTAAACCACCAAAGCCTATCCACAAACAACTCTACAAAGTTTTCATTTTCCATCCATAAATTGTGTTAGAGTTATTGAGTTAAAAAGTAAGATCTTCATCTTGTTGTATAAGAGATCAAAACCTATTGTGAAAGGTTGAAGTTGGAGAGTCTTCGTATTGAAGTCGGAGAGGCCTTCGGACTAAAGCTCTCGTGTAAGAAGTGGCGAGTTCTTCGGATCCAAACTCGTGTTGAAGTTGACGAGTTCTTCGGATCCAAACTCGTGTGTAACTATTTACTCAAATAGTGGATTAAAGTCGGAGAGAGTTCCGGGACTGGAGTGCCCCTTAGGAGGATATCAAGATATATCGTGTGTCGGTATTATTGTTGCTTCTTCTCTTGCACTTATATTTTAAGTTGTCTATTAGCTTGTGCTAAGTGCTTGATTAGTTAGCTTGACCCATTCACCCCCCTCTAGGGTTACTACACTTGATCCCTAAGATCACATCAGCTTCCCCAAGTCCTTCATACTGAACTTGCTCGAGATGAACCTCTTTGTCTCCGTGATATAGCTCATATCCGTACCGAGGATAAGCATGTCGTCCACATACAGACAAACGATCATACCTCTTCCATCAGCAAACTTTGTTAAACACACTTGTCCGTCTCGCTGACCATGTAGCCATTTGACCTTATAACCTTGTCAAATTTCTCATGCCACATCTTGGTAGCCTGTTTAAGATCGTACAAGGATTTCACCAACTTGCAGACTTTGTCTTCAAGACCCTTGATGACAAATCCCTCTGACTGTTGCATGTAAATCTCTTCGGTCAGCTCGCCATTTAGGAAAGCCGTTTTCACATCCATCTGATGTATCACCATCTTATGTATTACTGCGAGAGCAATCACATTCTGATGGTGGTCATCCAGGCTACTGGAGCATACGTGTCAAAGTAGTCAATCCCTGCTTCTGAGAAAACCCCTTGGTTACCAACCTAGCCTTGAACTTATAAATAGTTCCGTCTGCTTTCATCTTCTTCTTGAAGATTCATTTGCATCTGATGGGTTTTGCTCCTTCAGGAAGATCAACCAACACCCAAGTGTTATTTGAGGTGTTGGAATCAATTTCATTGTCAATCGCCTCCCTCCAGAAAACCGTGTCTCTGGTCTTCATTGCCTCATCATAGGTAAGCGGATCTACTTCCACATGATAGGTGACAAATTACTTCTGAAGTCCTTCGGCCTCCTCACACGCTTAGCTGACGGCTCAACTACTTCTGGTTAACCGTGTTTCAACAACATCTTCTTGGACTACTTTTTCATTGAAAACTTCAGTTTCTTGCGCACCCACATTGTTCTCCGGTATATCCGCAAGAACAATATCCTTGTGCCATATAAATTTGTCTTCAAAATATTCTGTATCACGAGATTCAATGATATGATTTGACTCAATATTAAAAAATCTTCGAGCATCACTCTTCTCGGCATACCCTAAGAAGATCATCTTTGTATTCATTGTCCCAAGCTTCTGAATCTTCAGATCTGGAAGCTTGACATATGCCAGACACCCCACACTCGAATGACATTCAAGTTAGGTCTGACCTTGAACCAGAGTTCATGAGGAGTACTGTCTGAAGTTGCATGAGGCACTCTATTTAGAATAAAAGTGGCCATCAATGCAGCTTCTCCCCAGTAGCACTTTGGAAGACCCACAGTCAACAGCATTGAGTTAATCATTTCTGTTAACGTTCTGTTCTTCCTCTCTGCTACTCCGTTTGATTGAGGAGAGTACGGAGCCGTAGTCTCATTAACAATTCTATGTTCTTTGCAAAACGATGTGAATTTATGAGACCGGTACTCTCCACCATGATCACTTCTTATTCTTTTGAGTTGTTGTCCAGTCTGCCGCTCAGCTTCGGCCCTGAACTCTTTGAACTTCTCGAATGCTTCATCTTTCACCTTCAACAAGTAGACGAACGCATACTTTGAAAAGTCATCGATGAAGGTTATGAAATACTTTATCCCGACCTTTGTAGAGAACTGTTTGAAGTCACAAATATCGGAGTCTACCAACTCCAGAAGATCTGTACTTCGATAAACCGAGGAAAGGGTTTCTTATGATCTTCGTTTGAGCACAAATTTCACATTTTTCTATCTTGCCCCCACATTTGGAGATAAGTCCTAGACTAGACATTTTGTTTATTCGTTTACAATGAACATGTCTTAGCCTATTATGCCACAACTCAAGAGTATAAGCTGAAGGAGTGATTGCATTAATTACATTAGACTGATTTATAAGCTGAATTTTGAACATTCCTTCGGTATAAAAAGTTTTTGAAATATGTTCCCTTAATAGACATCACCATCTGGCCAGCATTGATGTCCATCATGAGGCCTTCATTGCAGAGTAGGCCTCCCGAGATCAGGTTCTTGGCAATAGCAGCTGTACATGCTTCACCTTAAAGCGTTAGAGACTTCCCCGAAGTCAGCTTCAAAACCACTGTCCCGATCCCGAGCACTTCAGCTTGTGCCTGGTTTGCCACCATAACGACTTCAGAAGTTGGTGTATAGGTGGTAAACCACTCCTTGCTGGAACAAACATGGTAGGTGGTGCCAGTGTCTACCCACCAGTCAGAATCAGCCCCGACCGTAGCGACCTGCGCAATCATAGCAACAACATCAGTGATCATTGAGACCACTAGCTCATCTTGCTTTGATTGCTTGGCCTTGGATTTACATTCACTTTTGAAGTGGCCTTTCTTGCCACACTTGAAGCAAGCCAAATGGGACTTTGTCTTCTTTTGCTTGAAGGAAGTCCCTTGACTGTCAGATTGTCAGGTTCCTTCTTCTTGCTGTGGGAACCCGCCTGCTTTCTCCTTGGTTCCCTGGTATGAACCATATTGGCGTTAGCCAATTGCTTGGATAGTGCGTCCATTTTCAGTTGAGCCCGTATCTGGTCCTCAACATAAATTTCCTGCAAGAGATCTTCAAGGCTGATCTCAAGCTTCTTCATATGCATGTTTGCATAGAACTAGCTCCACCCAGCGGGGAGCTTCGAGATAATCCCTCAACAACAAACTTGTCGGGGAGGGGTATCGTCTCGTCTTCCAGCTTTTGTCGTAGCTTCAAGAATTCCTTCACCTGCGACAGCATGGATTTTTCGTCCTCAAAGAGCCATTTGTGATATTTTTCAACCACAAATATCTTGCTTCTGTTTTGTCTTCTTCGTACAGTTTCTCGAGAGACTCCCATATGTCTCTGGTAATAGTCTTCTTACTGTAGGATTCTGTTAGGGAATCTTCCATAGCATTCAGGATAAGCAGCCTGCAAATGCTATTCTCCTTCTCCACTTGGCCTAAAGTTTAGTAGCGCTGTGATTGCGGCAGTAGACCCAGTATCTGGAACAGTAGGTTCCTCTTCAAGAAGCACGTGATCAACGTCTCTGAGTTGAGAGTGAGATAAACCTTTCTCTTCCAGATTTGATAACGCTCTCCAGCAAACTTTTCTAACTTACAAAATTTAGTATTTAGGAGTGAAGCATTAAAGTTTTCCATCGTAGCAATATAGCTTTGAGATTGTTAGAACTGGGACACAATTTTCGATGGAAAACTGAGAAAGTAAAACAATTGTAAAGACAAAGTTTTAATGCAATACTTCAAAGAAGGAGCGTAAAGAGATCCTTGGAGGATTCTGGTAAACGAAGATCTTAAAAATGATTTCGTTACAGCAACCGAATGACGTACTTCTAAAAAGAAGGTACTAATCCGAATTGCTAGCAATAGCGAAGATGACAGGCGATAGATGGAAGATCTCCTGCTGGGGTGAATGATACCGTTGCTCAAAGCTATATTCGTCCTACACGAATAGCTTCCAGGAACCAGCAAGTTCGTCGGAGAACTTTGTAACACTCCTCTCTTCTGACTCCTCGGATCGTACACCGACTCCCGTGCAAAAGCAACGCTGGTGCAAAGCTTCTCTTCTCTCTCACAGTCTCTGTTTACTTGTGTTAAAAAATACTTGTAAACTTTTTTAACTTTCTGTGTACTATTCTATCTCTGTCCTATGGAGAGAAGAGACCTTATATAGGCCTGAGTAGCAACTGTCCGGTTTGCACAATGTTCGGGACGTGGTAAAAACCACTCCGAAGTAGTAACCGTACAGATCATGCACAGGCACGATGTAGCAAGTTGTGCCACTCGCGCACCCGCGCACAGAATGCGCACTGAGCCACTTGCGCCACCTGCGCACCCTACGTGCCTAGCGACGATGCTGACGTGCAAAGTGCAAAGTACAAAGTGTGCCAACAAAATACCTCATGAGCCCGAGCCCGAGCCCGAGTCCGAGTCCGAGTCGCTAAGCCCCTCCAATGGAAATAAATTTTCCAAGAGCAAAAAGCATGATGCTTTCAATTGTTGATTTAGCCTTTTTCCTATTAGAAAAATAACCCCACAGCACACCCATGTGCACTTCCACACCACATGTGCTTCTCTAAAAGAGCATAGCTAATATATAGATACAACTCTTTTGGCCTAGCCGATGTGGGACTAAAGTTCCAAAATAAAAGGCCAAAAACCCAACAATTCAAAGCCTAAAAAGAACTAAATAATAAAGAAACTCATATGTTCCTTTTGTGGCTTGAAATTTTTGTCCTCCACAATTTATGATGTACACATGATCAACACGTACAGACACTGCTCCACTTATTCTTACTCCGCAATGCACACTCGTATCAAAATTTATATTTGACATGATAGTCATATTTATTAATGTTTTAAGAATAGTAATATTATGTTCAAATTTATTCGCCCAGAGTAAACAAAAGTTTAAAATGATTTCCATAATTTTAACAATATACACTTGCAAGTTTATGCTAATATGGTAATATTATTATGTGATTTAAAAAACACTGAGTGGATAAAAATTATATGTTCATTTATATGAAATTGACTATTTATGTATTGAAACTTTACTAATAACAATTAATACTATATGACAGTCGACAGTCCCTGGATGTATTATTTGCTGCCATCATAATTCATAAACTTTAGGTAGAAGATGCATAATATCATTTAATATATTGTAATTCAAAGTATGATATTTACACTATAGTAAAGAAAGCATGATTTAGTAACAATATCATATATCCAACACACGACTATTGATCATTTGCATAAACTCTATATTAAAACAAACATTAGTTGGTGTTGTTGCAAACTGCATCCGATAAGAAGTACTATATGAGACATATTCCTGATTTTAGTCCCCATTATTTATGTAAATAGACAATTCAGTTTAATATTATATTATTTGCGGGGTTAATTCGTTTGTTCTATTAATAGATAGCTGAAATTCAAGGAAAACAAGCTATGATATAGTTATATCTTTAATCTGGCGTTGCCCATGCAATATATTATCAATTTATGTTATGGACTAGACTGTATAATTTTGATTTGTGATCTATAATTCACATAAGCTATTTGTTTGCTTGAGTTTCATACTACCTCAAATAGGTATATGCATAACATGTGTTGCGTTGCGTGTCCGAAAGAAATCAGTCGCCTGTGAACTTTTGTAGGTCACAGCGGGTTGTTGGCCTCCAAAAGGCCAAAAGTAAAAAAAAATACCAACCAAAATTTTATTAATATAGTTGCATATATTTTAAAGTTACAAACTCATATAAATTAGAAGAAATTAAAATATTTAAGTTTGTACCATAAGTTGTCCAATTTGTAAGGTGACTACGGATGTCTGATTGTCCTACAGGCCTAAAATTTTGTAGACATTTAATTGATAATTAAAAATGCTGCTACACATACAATTCTAAAAAATATGATCATTTTTCTACAAAAATACCAGATCGAACGTAGTATTATCCACGATAGCTGGTCTTTCTTAAATTAATTAAAGGATTTGACAGAGCACATTTTATCCAACTGATACATAATGTCTCATACTCTCATAATTCTAGAAGAAATTTATTGAGTTTCATACATATAATGCCAAATAGGTATCATATTAAAACTATGAGCGGGTGAAATAATAAGAAATATTTTTGTGTAACCTCATTTAGAGAACCAGAAGTTCGTATAGAGAACCATAAATTCGCCTAGAGAACCAAAAAATCATTTAGAGAGATTCTTCATTATTTACTAGAAATATACATCAATCACTTTGAGAATGTCAAGTCACATACTACCAAGGCCATAAGCTCAATTCTAAGGACCCATTGAGAGCCAGAAGCCGATATGATCCAATAACTTTTAAACTGTAGCATGATTAACCGAGACACTAATGAGAATGATCATAACAAATTCTTGTGGTCATCTCTTAGCAAATGACAATATACATAATGGTCAACTATGTTTCCTTAACCTCAGGAAAAAAATTGTTTCTGAACCATCCTAAGATTGTATTAGAATAACAAGTAGCATAGTTTCACTTATTTAGGATTACAATTTTTAGATTTTCATGACTTATGTTGATATTATTGAAATTGTAATCTTGTCATCTATGTTTTATGAATTATAATATTGAGAATTTATATGTTCAACTTCTTTGATTTTTAAATGGAAAAATTTATGAAATGCCAAAAAATGCAAAAGTTTTAGGAAAAATCCACCGCAAAATAACATTTTATCGCGTGCCCAAAATTAGCAAAAAAATATATAAAAGGGTTCTGAATGACCTTTTTGCCCTTCTAATTTATTGAAAATACCCACAAACCTACTCTTCAAAAAAAAATGTTTTGATTCTTCCTCTTCTTCCATTCGCTGCTTACTTTCGAATCTAGATTTTCTCCTCCAAAATCTTCAAACCTTACTTCAAAAGCTCGTTAAAAATTTCAGAAAGGCCGACAAACGGTAAAACTGTTAAAATGGAGGTCAAATATCATTTTTTTGCATTCTAAAATTTTGAAAGGCCGACAAACGATAAGATCATTTATCTCAGGCTCCTTGGAAATATGTTCTTTTTGCGACAAACCGGACCTGTTTCGACCCCCAGTCAAGAGTTATGGCCCTCTAAAGTTTCAACTGGCCATTTTCCATGTTAAAATGCAGGAGAATGGCCATTCTTTGATAATATCACGGAGAATGACAATTCTTTGTGTTAATATCACGGAGAATGACCATTCTCCTTATTAAATTGACGGAGAATTGCTATTCTCCGTACTAAAATGACGAAGAATGGTCATTCTCCGTGTTAAAATGACAGAATTGCCATTCTCCGTGTTAAAATGACGGAGAATGGCAATTTTTTGTCATTTTAACATGGAGAATGGTCATTCCTCCGTGTGGTCATTGTCCGTGTTAAAATTACGGAGAATTGCCATCCGTATTAAAATGACGGAGAATGGCCACTCCCCGTGTTAAATTGCAGGAGAATGGTCATTCTCCGTGTTAAAATCACGGAGAATGACCATTCTTCGTTGTTAAAATCACGGAGAATGGTCATTCTCCGTGTTAAAATGACGAAAATTATCATTCTCCGTGTTAAAATTATGGAAAATTGCCATTCTTCGTGTTAAAATCACGGAGAATGACCATTCTCCTCATTCTCTGTTGTTAAAATCTTAGAGAATGACCATTCTCCGTGTTAAAATCACAGAGAACGATCATTCTCCATGTGAAAATTACGGAGAATTTCCATTCTCTGTGTTAAAATCACGAAAAATGACCATTCCTCGTGTTAAAATGTAGGAGAACGGTCATTCTCGTGTTAAAAATCGCGGGGAATGGCCATTCTTCGTATTAAAAATATGGAGAACAATTGACAGAAACCTAATTTTTTATTTTTTTGTAGAAATTTTTTTGGCAGGAATAAAGATTCAAGAGTTTTCATTCTTCTTTCAAAACGATATTAACTCTTATGGATAAGAAGAAGAAGAAGATCTTCTCTCCACAATTGACCTTATCACGACCCGTACCTAGAGTTAGGGCACGAGGCGTGGATACGTCCAGCCTACGCCGCAGTGTCGGCGGTAGAACGCTGTCCTAGGTCTCAGACATCTAACAATAAGGCTAAGCAGTTTATACTCCCCGAATGGGGGTGACATAGCAGAATGTAAACTCAATCACATCTAAGGTAGAGCATAATGGAAGATAGATAAAACATGAAATCCAAAAGAGATACAGCAGATAGAAGTCTAAGTGTCGAAGATACACAACCCAGAAATACGTCTCAAAGCTCAAATACAGTAATCCATAAGTAAATACAACTCCAGACAACTGAAATAGCTAACTAAACAACCTCTAATGTGTCTCCTCTAGGCTAGCTGGCAACCTCCAAGCTATCTGTAAAATTTATCAACAGGTCCAGTCATGACAGGAGCGAGCACAGTACATCTCAACAAGTCATAGCAGGTTAAAAAATATAATCATGCAGTAAAGTAAGATACAGGATCTGAAAGAAATACAGTATGTAAACAGAGAGAGAACTGTAATAGAAATATCTACTTAAGTAGAGAACTAACAGTGGCTAGTGAGTCAGAGACAATATAAACATGTGAATGGCATAGGAGATTCTGGAAACTACTATGGAGTGATTCTGGGAACTACACTACTTGGATATTATTTACATGTCTACTTATACTCCCCCGTACCCCCAATCAATACACAAAGATCCAACCAGGTTATGTTATGATTCCATGCAAAGGCCCACAAGGGGTGATACATGGATAGCCCATAAATGGGTGATTCTGGGAATGCCCACAATGGGGTGATTCTGGGAATGCCCACAATGGGGTGATTCTGGGAAGACTCTGTAATCATGAGAGTACATGTCACAAGTGATCGAAGAATCGTGAAGCATGTGATACCCATGTAAGTGAAACGCACAGAACATGTAGTATATATGCTTCCTGAGGGGAAACATCTCAGAATGGATCCATATAGTACTAATCCATGTTACCATCGTGACAGCATCAAGAAAAGTATATCTAAAGCAGGAAAATAATTCTAACAGGATATGAAATGATCAGAGAATGTACTCGCCTGATAACCTGAACAGCTGATAAGTATAGGGGGGTCCAACTGAAGCCACAGAGTCCTATTAAAGCAACACAGGTTACAAGGTGTTCAAGTTGTAATAATGAATCTCTACAAGCAACTTATATTATCCTAGGTTCTTCTAAGTCAAAACAACTCTAGGTCAACTCCGGTCAATATCGTCAAACTAGGTCAAGTGTTGGCTTACAGTTGACTTTGGGTCAACTGGTCAACTCTGGTCAAACAGGGTCAATTCTAGTCTAATTATTAAAGATATAACGTGTACTTCGTTATTCGTACGTCAAAAACTTACGATACGCAAATCGAGGTAAGAAGATCAACGGTAAAGTTGATAATCTTATTATAGTGATCCACGTGTCCATCTTGTCAATTTTAGCGATGTGAGATCACTGGAATTGACTGAGCTCAGTTTCGTTGTACTAATCCCGAAATACGAACATTATAAGAATTAATTATTAAAAAAATTATTAAAAAGGTTAAACTCAGAAAAATTATCAACAAACATGTCGGATGATGAAATAAACATCGCCAACGTGTCCGAATAGTCAAATTAGCTAGGACAGCCTACCCATCGGTCCAATTTGGATACAAGGGTAAAAAGGTAATTTTAGGTCAAAATGGTATCCGTGTCGGAGCCGTTTTGTACCGAATATGTGTAAGAAAACAAGTCTATAAAATATAAAAATTATATGTCCACGAAACCAGAATAACGATACGAACCCAACGGTATCTTCAGAATTGGATTCCGTTGACCCGATCTCAATTTGGTTCGTTGACCAGAATGACGATACGAATTCAACAGTATATCCGGAATTGGATTCCGATGAGCCGATCTCAAAATGACCTGTTGACCCGGATATTGGTATCCGACTTGCACCGAAATGCGTGTCGAATTCAATGTCCACCAAAACCTAATAAATTATATGTCAACGAGTCCAGAATGACGATACGAACTCAACCGTATATCCGGAATTGGATTCCGATGAGCCGGCGTCAAAAAGTCCCGTTGATCTGGACTGTGGGACCCACTTTGTACCAAAAACGTGCCAGGGCCCACTTCCTCCAAATCTAACAAATTTTATATGAAATATGCCAGAACGACGCCACGAGTCTAATGGTGGTGTCAGAAATGAAATTTGGAGTCCCGTGTTCAAAAATAGAATTTTACAAGTTGGAAATTACGAATTCGGACGGCCAACTATGGCGTCGAATTCAACCAATCAAACAAGCTCACAATGAAACAAAACTGAAGGGATAGCAAGAGGGTTATACCAGCTTCGCACAGGAACTGGTAGCACGCCAAACGTAGCTGCGATGGAGGAGGTACAGGCTGACGATGTTGACCCCGCAAAACTGTCCAAAATTAATACAATTTAAATGGTCAACTTGGTGGCTGGTTTTGATGTATCAAACGATAAAATCAATGGATGAAAATTGACAGGAGTGAAGGTGGATATACCGAGATTGTGACGGAGCGAAGAAATTGTCGATCCAACGTCGAATTTCTCGAAAATCGCACGCAAAGTTGCTGCGACGGGGCACCAAAACGGACTTGATTTCGCGCGCGTCACGACGGAACTTCGTGCGAAATGCACGAATCGCCTATACGTCGCGCTGGAGAAGGAGCAAGCGGACCTAGGGGGTCGCCGGAGTTCCCCTACGGCGGGGGGGGAGGCCAGCCATGGCGGCGGCGGCCGGCCACGACGGTACTGCACGTGCGCGCTACGGCCATTTTCCCGGCCGACCTGTGCACGCACTGCTGCCGCAGCTGCTGTCGCTTGTGCACGGGGCTGCGCACGTGGCCTGGCCCGGCGGAGGTGCGCGGGGCTGCGGCCAGGTAGTCGACTGGATGGTGTGTGGTGGTGGCGGTTTTGAGGATGATGATGATGGCCATGGTGATGGTGGTTGCTAAGGTGTTGGGATGATGGAGGTGGTCGGAGTGGTGGTGAAGATGGCTGAATGGAGAAGGAGGAGGGAAGGAGTTTGGTGCTCGGGAGGAGGAAGGATGGGTCGGCCATGGGAGATGGCTGGTAAGTCGGGAAGGAGAAAGGAAGAAGGCTGCTGCGGTTGGTATTTTTGTAGGGAAAAAAATAGTGAGAGAGAGAAAGAGATGTAATAATTTAATGAGAGAGAGAGAGAGAGATGAGAATATTCTCATCCTATTGAATTTAGGGCCGGCCATGGCTGCTAAAGGGATTGGAGAAAAAGTTGCATGTAGGAATTAATGGATAGGATTTGTTTGGAGAATCCAAAGGCTAGAATTTTATTATAGGAAAATTAGGTTATTCCTATAGGATTAAATCAACAGAAATTTACACTCAATATTGGGAATAGAAAATTAGGTATTGAATATTATTTTTGGACACAAAAAAAAATGAGGGTGTCACGATGGAGGGTAGCACGAAGCTGGGCTGGACTTGGTAGAGCCGGATTGGATCAAAACCGGACATTGTGCAAAAATCGAATAAAAATAGGTGTTGATGATCATGGGCAAATAAGTAGCACAGGGGATTCCAATAAGTGGGACACAAGTATCGTGCGGGTAGTAGGCTCAATGTGGGCCATGTCCATATTTAGGGCTGACAGGTTTTGGTCGACAGGGTACCCACAATCAAGTTGGAAAATGAATGTGATACCGTAGGGTGAAATAAAATTGGGTCACGTGTCAGAAAGTTGTATGAAGCAAATGGAGCACAAAATGTGTGTCTGAGTGGGACACGAAGGTCATGGGTGAAGATCGTCTCGAGTAGATCATGCATGAGAAGTTGGTTTCAAGGAAATGACTGGTCTTGTGCTCTCAAATTAGAAGTCACGGTAACGTGCTAATAATGATCAAGGAAAAGAGTGGAAAAAATAATTAATGATCAAATGGTCTAATTCGACTCGAAGTTGTGTAAAGCAAAAAGAGTACAAGGGAACAAGTTTGGATGGGACACTATATACCATCATGAAGGTAATCATGTCTACTACAAAACTCGTAAAGAAGATTTCCAGAGTTGAACATCCCTGACACTCCAAATATCAAAGGCACGGGAAAGTACACTTAAAGATAAATAATTATTTATCGAAACTAATCATCAGAAAATTGAAATAAAAAAAATCAACCCGAAATTCAGGGTGCTCACAGACCTAATCGCCGAAAAAAATTTAATTCTCTCCACGAAGATGATGATGATGATGAGCGATGATCGGAATTCGACTGAAGAAAAGTACAGTGAATTATGAACGATCTTTGCGATCTCTACTGAAGATGAGAGCAATAGAATTCAGATCTCTCGTGAAGAAGAAGAAGACGAAAGCGCATCCAAAATCTGAGTTTGTGAATTAAAATACATATATATGACCAAATTTGTGCGAAGGGGTAGTTATGGTATTATCAAAATGACAATTTGATAATACATAGTATCTAAAGGAAATCTTGGAATATTAACGTGGAAATATAATTCTGGGTAATTCATAAAACCCATCCTGCGGGTGGGTTTTCATAAACTCCCACCCTGAAATTGGATATTTCAGCAATTTCCAGTTTTTAAATCTTTTAGACATATATATCTTTAACATAAAATTTGCGTCTGTTACTCTAATAAAATTTCTGCCGTAAGGAGGAGACAAGAGGAAGATAAATAGTGAATTATCATGACATACTTCCACTTTATCTAATCTCGACTTAATTAGGAGAACTATTTCTTGTAATTTATTATAAATAATTAATTGATGCCTACTCGATGTTTTTAAAAATGTTGCATAAATAGCTAGGTTACGTATACCAACTATGAATGTATCTTCTAGAAATAGAAGTACAAAAAGAACAAATAAATACATCAAATGAATTTGTTCTACATTAAGAACATGAAAGACCTAAAGGTTCTAAAGATTCAGCTCTCCAGAAGAAGAGACTGAATAGTATAACATACCATAAATGCTTTTGAAAAAGCAGCTTCTGAAGAAGCATCTAATGTAAAAAAAAAATGTTCTTAATGATCCAAAAATATCATGAACTAAAGATCAAAATTCTCAAAGTACATCAGTACGGTCAAGGATATGCCTCAGATCCTAGAAATGACTAAGGAAGAGGTACTGTGAACCCGTAAATTTTGGTTTCATTATTTAATTAATTGGATATTTTGTTTAATAATTTATTATAATTATTATTAAATTGTTTACTTTAGAAAAATCGTATTTTAAAAATTATTATTCATGGAATTTTTATTTGGCCTGACCCGTCCCGAACCCGTCTCGATCCGTTTTCGAAACCGAACCCAATTTCGGTTTTTCGAAACAAATCTTAAGTCATATAGTTTATATATTACCATATTTTTCTTTTAAAGGAAATTCCTTTCCTTTCCTTTACAGAACAAATTTTTTAACTCCCCTTTCCTTTCCGTTCACTCCTCAGCCGGAGACCCCTGGCCTTCCCGTAACCGTCGTCGCCATCACCCCCTCTCCCGTAACCTCCCGGCGACTCTTGGTTTCCCGTAACCCCAAGCCCTATCCATATAAATCCCCTTTCCCTCTCTCTCTCAAACCCATTCCCAAGTTCTAGCCCTAACCGACCGTGCCCCTCGCCGTCGGCCCCGACCCCGACGCCGATCCCGACCGAGCGGCCTCCGTCGCTGTTCCCGCGAGCCGCCCGAGGCCAGCGGCCCTCCGCCTGAGGCCACGCCCTCCGCCCGAGCCCGGCGACCCTGCGCGGTTCGACCCGAGCCCCTCCGTCGCTATTTTCCCCGCAGCCGCGGCGCCCGCCTCCCAGCACCGGCCGACCGCCCCTTCGTGCACCCCTGCTCGCGGATCCGCTGTCTCTGCGGCTGTCCCGTCCCCGACCGCTGTCCACAGCATCTTGCAGGTCCCGATATGCTATTTTTGTGGCCGTGCCCCGCTGTCCGCGTGTTCTGGATTATTTCGGGTCCGTACGGATTCAATTTTTCCCTAATTTGCATCTGAGAGCTCTAACCGAGCACCCGAGGTATATTTTCGTGTCCCTGTGTCCTTCCATTGGTGTGTCGCGTATACGAGTCGATGATGACGCGGTCCCGACCCTGTTTCGGGGAATCGGTATTTGATATTGTTGCGTAGGGATATTTTCGAGTTCAGCTCGGATTAGTTTGTAGTTGGTATGTTTGGCTTATATTTTTCCCATTGGTTCTGAGTATTTCTTTGGTTGGGATACTTTTACCTGTGGCTAATTATTTATTAAAATTTGGATATTATATGTGTTGTGATTTTGTGTTCTCCCTGGTTTGGGATCGACTGGTTGAGTGTGGTGCGGTACGCCTCATGGCTAGGTTGTCCTAGTTACAGGAGGTGCTCCGAATTTTCAGTAAAATCTTTCAAATTATTATTATTAATTAAGTTCATTTAAAACCTATTTTCATACCCGGTCTTTGCAAATGATTTCCAAAATGGTTTTTTTGGTTTAGTTTGTGGTTTTTGTGAGTTTTGTATCCCCTATTAGGCGACGACCGTATCGGTCGGATGAGTCTCGGCAAAACGCAAACGCTACAGGATTTTCTGTACGTTGAGGTGTTAGCCAGCAACATGATGCTTTATGAACAAGTCTGAGACTTATCCTATATTTTATAATATTATAAATTTATTTAGAACTTGTTACTGGATATTTTCATATTTCGAGTGCAGGGCCTGCCTGCTGAATGGACTGCTTCCTGACGTTCAGGGCTCAACAACAATATTTAAATTAATTTATGTAAATAAGTTGTAAGGGCATAAGCCCAGTTTTCTATTTCTTTTCTGTGACCCTGTATTGTGTAGCGTAGATTTTTCTTTATTTTTCTGGGTTGTTGACTTGGTCGTTAAATGCGTAGAATGTTAAAAATGAATATCTATATAGAAAATTAATAAGTTTTCTCACATTAAATAATTTTGTAATTTAACAAATTCATTATTTCTCATTAAAAAAGAAAGTCTAGTTTTATATATATTACGAAAATACCAAGTTTTGACAATTAGCCTAAAAATGCTATTTTTCCAATAAATATTAAATTGACTTTTACTTCGTAAATTAATAATAGTAGATCGCAACGATAAATGTGTTCCGATAGAATAATTTTAACAAACTTAAAACTTGATTAGGATCTTCTTTTAGAGATTGTAACTAGCACACCTAGATATGGTTCAATTATGATTCTAAGACAGGATTCTCAACTGTAGGATTTCGAGGACGAGTTTGACTTCCCCGGTACCGACTTCCAATCCAGTCATAAACCAAGACAAGTACGATTATGTTTATTTGGCAATTTAATTAGTAATTGTTATATTGCATGCTTAAACCACATTGCTACACGAAACTCTCTCCTAGAGTATTGATTGTTATTTATTATGGGATATTGGGGGAGTAGTGTAGTATTTATGACCAATAACTGTATGGCCTAAAAAATCAAGTT